>PVHX01008554.1:0-82661 GCA_004024805.1 Geosciurus inauris | reverse complement strand
GGTTTGTCAATCATGTGGCTTTGGCCATAGTTCCATCTTGTAACAAGTTCCGCATTCCTGTGAATAGCCACAGGATGTTTATAGAATAGTCACCGGATGCTAATAGATGCACCCTGTAGCGCTTGGAGGACAAAGGGCCTCTTAGCATATATAAAGAGGGACCTGAGCTCAATAAAGAAAAAAAGAGTCTCTTGCCTTACTGTGTGTGTGTGTGTGTGTGAGTGATTTTCATCCACGGCTCCCTCGCCTGACTCGGTTTCCCTTTGTGCTGGAGCGGGCGCTGGCACTTGACATTGGATTTTATAGGTTGTATAGGTTCAAATGAATAACCAGGGAAGTTTGTCTAATTGAACACCATGTTCTACCTGAAGAAAGATGGAAAGAATACCGTTTTCTTTCTTTAAGCAATATTGAGAACGATCATTTATTCATTTAACACTTATCAAGCAATGACTGTATACCAGGTCTCCTGCTAGGCACAGAGGAAACAGAAAAGAGTAAACAATCTAATTTTGTGAATTTTTTTGTGAGCATATTTTGGGTATAGATAACATGTTATAAAGGATAGATTTGAAAAGTTACATTTCATCCTGTGTTCTCAAGGTTTTAATGCAATTTCTGTTATTTTACCAGAAATTACCAGTGCAACAAAACAGTCACCAAAGTAGAAGAGGGAGAGAAAATCGTCTAGATATAATAAGTTTCCTGTATATTAGTTATTTTCACATCACAAAATGTCACCTGAACCTACAGTTTCTGTGACAAAGAAATGTTATGTGATAATTCAAATTGCAAAACTGTGGAAGCAACCCAGATGTCCTTCAATAGATGAATGGATAAAGAAACTGTGGTACATATATGCAATGGAATATTATTCAGCAATAAAAAAGAATAAAATTATGGCATTTGCAGGCAAATGGATGGAATTGGAAAGCATTATGCTAAGTGAAGTAAGCCAATCCCCAAAAACCAAATGCCGAATGGTCTCTCTGATTAGTGGATGCTGATGAATAAGGGAGGTGGGAATGGGAAACATAAGAGAAATAGAGGAACACTGGACGCAACATGGGGGAGGTGGGGGCAGGAAAGGGGAATGGGTATAGTAAAGATGGTTGATAAAAATATATATATATATATATACAGTTCATTGAAAGTGCATATAAAGGTGTTTAATATGAGGAATTTAATCTGCTTATAATTTTGTGCAAAGTTAGAAAAATTATGATTGTAACAATTTTTTCTATTTGCCTCAACAAATGTTTTCAGTGAACAGTGTGTACAGCTTCTGAAAATTTGTTTTTTTCTGTTATGTTTGATAACATGTATTAAAAGGCAATTTTTGAGAAAAATAAATAAATGAATGAATAAAAAAAAAAGAAATGTTATGTGATGAAGTAACCAAATCGGAACTAAGAAATAGTATGACATAAGACATAAGGCTCTTTTCTCCAAGTCTAGTATAAGAAATTATCCCTGAACCTCAGTGAGCCTCAATTCTTTTCTTTGTAAAATAGAGGAAAGACATTGTTTTCCCTTAATTCCAGCTTGGACTGTATTAGCATTTATAATGAATGGGACAGTCTGTTCCAAAATGTTGGCCCAAACACTTCATTTAGTTGCCAAATCCACAGCACACTTGAGTGTGGCAAGACAGTTAAAGATGAGAAAAGCTATGGCATATCATGTGAACACTGTGAAACATTGCTTTTAAGGTAAAGCATTCCCTTTGCCTCTTATCTTTTTGAGATTTTCCACTTTGGGTCAATGGTGGACTTCTTCTCAGGGATAGTGAGATGCTGCTACCTAGGAAGACACTTGGGTGCAAACTTCTCAGCAGCTAGCTCTGCTAGCCATTTCCTGGTTCTATGCCAAGAGGATCCATCATGCCTCAGCATTCCCAAAAGAAGTTTCAAAGGGAAATGTCTTCCGAGTCTCCAAGACCATTGTCCTCTGTTGGCACTAAGGGGGGGAACTTATGATGCCCAGTGCCTTAGGTACAACCCTGGGGAGTTTCACTGAGTTGGACTTTGAAACAAAGTGTCTTTATGCAATGAATGGCCAAGATGGAAATCCCCACGAAACCAAATTAAGAAAGGATTTGGACAAGCCCAGATCACAATGGTAGGAAGTCACCACTGTTATCAGTAGCCAGTCCCTCCCTGCCGCCCTTCAGAGGGACCGAATTCCTTCCCAGATGCCAAGCACAGCCCTTCTTCCTCCAAGCCCACTGCCCTACCAAGGGCTCGTCACCTTCCCTGACATCTCCCCAGCACATGTGGCTCTGAGTGAGCTCAGTGTTTGAAGGAAAAGCATTTTCCTTGAAGTCCCCTTCTGCACAGCCAAATTACCTGTGACATCTCTGGCCTCCTAACATCTTCCTTCTACCCCAGATGGCAACATTGTGTCTGCAAGCCCCACATTTCTGACCTCTAGAAGATCAAGTCACCAGCAGCCTCTGCCTCATGACTTAGCCGGCTCCAGACACGACCATCTCTCTGCCACCCGCTCTCGCCTGCCAATTCAATCTCATGCCAAATCTCATTCCAGACGGTGACTCGCCGGGGTCTCTCTGAACGCCCATGGCTGAGCGCGGGAGGGCTGGCTCCTGACAGTTCTGCGTCACTTCCCAAATTAAAGCGTGTATAACAGCAGTGTGATGACCACACAGTCTGGTATCGTGTCTGAAGTATTTCCTTTATTTCCCTTCAGGGACATGAATATATATATTTTTCCAACCTCCATGAATGCCCTATTGAAACCCCCAAGGACAGACAACTACCTGCTAAGGACATTTACCATCAGCATGTAAGTTCTGGGGTTTTATGATGTGTCTGACAGAATCAGACACAGATATCTTATACTGGGCACTTATAATTTCCTGAAAGCCAGCATTACCCTGCTCACACCTGGGGCCTGCCAAGTGTTCCTGACTGGCCCCAGATGTCATGCTTAACGGTTGATGTTCAATTTCTGGGTACTTAGTAATATAAGACTGAGATGGATCCTCAGGGAGGTCTCGTCAGGGAGATGTTCTCAGTCAGCATGGGTGACCATGTGTATGGTCTGTGCACGTGTGTGTCCGTCTGTGCTCATACATGTGTGCATTTGTGTACTAGTGGGAAGGGGAGAGATCCTAATAGAAAAAGTTTAATTCCCAGAAGTGCTAGAGAATCCAGGTAAAGTCATATGTGATAAACGTGGTGTTATGGTTGAGATATGAGGTGTCCCCCAAAAGTTCCTGTGTAAATGCAGGAGTGTTTGCAGGTGAGATACTTGGACTATGAGAGCGGTGACTAGTTAGTCCATCCTGGTTGGAAGGGACTGATTTGGTGGTAACTGTAGGCAAGTGGGGTGTGGCTGAAGGAGGTGGGTCCCTGGGGCCATACCCTGGAAAGCTATATCTGCCCTGTGGCCCCTTCCCTGACCCTCTCTGCTTCCCAGCCACCATGAATGCAGCAGCTTCTCTCCACCATGCCTTTCTGTCATGATGTTCTGCCTCACCATGGGCTCAGAGCAGTGGACTAGGATGACCATGCCTTCAATATTTGGAAACATGAGCCAAATAAACTTTTCCTCCTCTAAGTTGTTCTTGTGGGGTGTTTTGGTCATTGCAACACAAAGCTGACTAACACACATAGTTAGAGGAAAATGCTTTAAAAAGGGGCTGAAGGCTAGCAGGCTACTTCTGCAGAGGATCAAGATGGAGGGGTGCCCCTCACCTCCATTTCTCCCTCCTACACTGTCATGATCAACTCCTTACTGGAAGGGAGCACACACCATCTACCAGCTCAGGGCAGCCCCTTGTCTGCACAGTTCTTGGAAGATGCAAGGTCCTGAATCAGAGTACAGACACCCCCAGCACCACACAAAACAGCCATGGCTGTGTCCTGGGTGACTGTCCACATAGCCATGGTGGGAGGACTCCTGGGTCCATCCTCAGAAGCATTACTGGAGAATGCCAAGCAGTTAGAAGAGGAGCAGTAGCACTTGGGAAATGAACCAAGTGACTTTCATGGTAAAGTCAAAATGGACACTACTGGAAAAAAATGGCAGTTTATCAAAAGATGGAAAAACACCACTGCTTGATCCCTAGGGATGTGAGTACTTATTCACGTTTTCATTTTTAAATAATTCTGGACTTAGACAAAAGTTGCAATAGAACAAAAAATTTTCCATAATAACCACCTAGAACCTCCAAATGTTAAACTTCTGCCTTTACCAAATTTGCTTTGTAATATTCTCTCTGTTTCTCACTACACACAATTTTAATTTTAAATCTAAGATACATAATTTTATGAACATTCTGAGATTAAATTTCAGGCATTAAGTCCTTTCACTGCTAATCCTTCAGATAATGTCATCTAATTTATAGACCTTGTCCAAAGTCCTTTAATTATCTTGGTCATATCCTTTATCATAGAATAAAAATGTTTTTTTAGCTCAACAGTTGTTCCAAAATCATGTGCTAATTTTACTTGTCTCTTCTAGTTTCTTTTCAACTGGAGTAGTTCTGGAGTCTTTCATACTCTTTCATGAACTTGAAATTTGTGTAGACTATCCCTCAATTTGGACTTGCCTGCTGTTTCCTGTGATTTTATGTAGATGACCCACCTTGGGCAGGAATGCCAAAGAAATGACATGACCCACTGGTGGGTCAGGTATGGGAGGCACAGGCTGAGGATTTGTGGGTTAGTGGTGGGTAACTGATCATTTTGTTCAAGTTCAGCCTGCCAAGTTTCTCCACTATAAAGTTTACTATTTCCTCCTTCACAATTAATGAAAGCTTGTGACAAGATACTTTACAAATCAAGTTTATCATCCATTAATGACTGACTTGAAACAGCCATAACACTTGTCAAATGACAATTCTCTAATTTTGTTATTACTTCTACACTTATTAGTTAGCATTCCACCTTTGTTTCTTTCTTATCGTTGTATTCCTCATCTAAAAGAGTGTAAACTGATGGATTCTTATTTTATCCAACAGATAATTAGCTGTTCATGTGGTACTGATTTTTGCACAGGGACCATACAATGTTGGGAAATGTGGCTTATGTCTTAATGCTCCTGGAAGGCAACATTCGTAGGGAGAACTGGGAACTGGAACTTCTGAGATGTTGAAGTGTCTATTAGACACTCTGTAGGATGTCCATTTAGTCCACAAGCCAATCAGCTAGGTCTCAAGTTATAACATCACTGTGATCATTCTTCTGAATGAAATTTGTTAGCCTGGAGTAGACCCCAGATCCAAGCTTAGCTAAGAAGAATCTCTCCCAGGAAATGGAAATGGGGACCTACAGATTCCCAGTTTCTGGTGGGCTTATGAACAGATTTTGGGAGCTGTGAGATAGCGTTCATCTTCCCACCAGAAAAAGGCAGCAGAAACAAACAGTTGTCCAAGATACAGATGATTGGAGGAGATTTCCTGAAAGAGGTAGGTACATGAGATGGAAGGTAAGAAACTCCTTGGGTTCCCTGTGATTTTTCATTTTCTAGTTTCAGTTCTGGGCTGGAGATGTAGCCCAGTGGCAGTGTCTGCTTAGCAAGTACAAGCTACTGGGTTTGATCCCCAGCATTGTTAAAAAAAATTTTTAAAGTAGAGTTTCAGCCCCATATTGAGTTGACTGGTGTCACCTCCCAAATTCATGTCTAACTGGAACTTCAGAAGGTGACCAGAAACAGAGTATGTACATAAGTAATTAGCTAAGGATCTTTGTATGAAATTATTCTGGATTTAAGGTGGGCCTTAAATCTAATGACTAGCATCCTTATCAGAAGGGGACATGGTTCCAAAACTGAGGAAAAGGCCATGTGAGAACACAGGCAGAGATTAGAGTTAGGTCAGCACAAGCCACGGGACAGCAGGGGCCATGAGAATCTGAAGAGCAAGGATTCTCCCCTAGAGCTTCCAGAGGGCCCTGCCTTCAACTTCATTTTGAATTCTGGCCTCCAGAATTATGAGAGGACATTTCTGTTGTTTTAAGTCACCCGGCTTGTGGTAGTTTGCTATGGTAGCCACAGGAAATGAGTCCAGGTCCCTCCCAAGTCTGGATGCATTATCACCCTCAGACTCAGGCAAGAGGGCTCCTGCCTTGAAGCCCCTGTCTTGGGATCCCTGCTTCATCTCTCTCGGTCAAGTCCTCTCATGGGAGTGAGGGGTGTGTCCATCCAAAATCACTGATCTATCTTTCTGAGCTGTACTCTGAAAACCATGACCCTTGAATTCCCAGCTGACCTGGCTGAAGTCCACCACTCCCTGTTCTGTCTTTTGCAAGGCATTTCACACTCACTGTGCACCCCGAGGTCCCAAGGGGTTGCAAGGGTGGTTGCCTGTGGGACGAATAGACTAGTGAATCCACACAGTGCCATGTGGGAATGGGGTCCCTCAAAAGCAGAGCAGGGCAGGAGGCAGCAAGAGGAGAGCTAGGAAGGGTGGAGGCCAGAATCTGGCTCTCCGTGGTCTGCATTTCCTGAGAAGATGGGTAATCCACGTTGTTCTGAAGATAGATCTGTCTAGTTGGAGATCAAAACACCATGCTTAACTGTTTGCTAGCTAGATGCATGCAGTTTACATGGCTGTACATCTGGCTACAAACCTCAAAGGCAGGCTAGTGGTGTCCCCAGTCTCAGTCCCATGAGACTTGCTCATCTATGCATCATCGATGCTTCCCCTATTTTATAAACTGGCTTGTCTTGGCTTCTGTTTCTTCCCTCTAGAGAATCTTGGTATACTCTATTTTTGTAGAAATCCATGATATTTTGAGCTTGTGGCCTGCTATGGTTTGACTAAGTATTCCCCAAAGGCCCATTTGTTACAGGCCTGTGGCCAGCCTGTCAGGGGTTGTGGGACTTCTAGCGGGTGGGGCCTAGTGGGAGGAGGTTAGGTTGTGGCCCCTTCCTGTTTCTCTTTGCTCCCCATCATCATGATGACCAGCTTTGCGCCATCTTGTATTCTCACCATGATGTACTGCTGTGCCACAGGCCCAAAGCAACAGAGCCAACAGATCAGAGACTGAAACCTCCGAAACCATGAACCAAAGTTAATCCTCCCTCTTTATAAGTAGATTATTTCAGGTATTTTTCTACAGTGACAGAAAACTGACTAATCATCTCACAAAGTCCTAGAAAGGAAATTACTGTGTTCATGTGTTTATAGATTTTTAAGACTTTCATACACAGAATTCACCCCTACAAGCAGTGTGAAAAATAAGGTTTACTCTCTCCATCCTGACAACATCAAAAATGTACTTTCAAGCTTTGTTGTTTTTTGCAGTGCTGGGGATGGAACCCAGGGCCTCCCACATGCTAGGCAAGTACTCACCACTGAGCTACACAAGTCCCAGTTTGATTGCTTGTTTTTAACTTCAAATGCATTAAATTATTAGTGTAAATAAGTTAACCAGCTCACTTTTTTGATCAATGAGACATTTTAGAAAACATTAGGTACTAAGTTTGGGGCCATGTAGAGCTTGCTAAAAAGATTTAGAAGTTTGCACCAGTGGGGAAGGTAAAGACAAGCTCTCCTTACCTCCCAGTGCTGCTAGAGGCTGACCCTAAGCCCTCCATCTCAGAGACATTCATTTCTCTTAACATGTGACCGAGAGTATCTTTTTTTGGGGGGGAAGCAATGACCAGGAATTGAACTCAGAGACACTTGACTACTGAGCCACATCCCCAGCCCTATTTTGTATTTTATTTAGAGACAGGGTCTCACTGAGTTTCTAAGTGCTTCACTTTTTGCTGAGTCTGGCTTTGAACTCACGATCCTCCTGCCTCAGCCTCCAGAGCCACTGAGATTCCAGCCATAAGCCACCATGCCCAGCTCTGAGGGTATTTTTCAAAGGAAGGATATGGAGGAAGAAGCCCCGGGGACCGTGTGTGCCTTAGACATCTTGTTTTTGTTTCCTAGGACTTAGAGGGGGTATTCATGGTAAAGTGATGGAAGGGCATCCATATCTTTCCATTTCTGAAAATCAAAGTGGCCTGTCTCACTGTATCAGTGCAAGGAAGAGAAGGGACGTGTGTGGCCGGAAGAGCCAGTGTACAGTCGATGGCTGATGTCATGGTCACCGGCCTGGGCAGAGATCAGGGCCCTCTTACAAGGAGACGACAAAGGCTATAAATGCCCTGTTAGAAGGAAAGGAGACGAGCCATCATTTCAAGACCAAGAGAAGTCGTAAACCAAAGATCATAGTCATGAAGTACTTTCTGGGTAATTGAGTTAAATTAAAACTTAGCCTCATATTATTTCCAGGTTCCTTCTGTCTCTCCCTCCCTCTCTATCTCTCTCTCTCTCACACACACACACACACACACACACACACACACACACACACGGTCTGCACACAATTCTTCAGCCTCTGCCTGTGGAAACAAAATCAATATTGTGTTGCACATAAAGCACCTATTTAATCTAAAATTGCAATTTATAGTCCATTTACCCCGCCAGAATAGCCCAAAGTCAGCTGCGGCTTTCTGTTCATCTTCAAGCCGAGCTCACTTTCCATTGTTCTCCCTGTCCATGTGAAACTTGCAAAGGGGGCTTTGAAATAGACAAGAAAAGCTCCAAGAGGGAAACTCCAGCTCTGAGGCCCCAGGTGGAAAAGGAGGCGTGCACACACACACACACACACACACACACACACACACACACTCAGCTCTAAGCGGACGTGCATTTCTTTAGCTTTGTGTTCTTCCAGTTCACTTTAGCATAAAGAAAGAAGGAAGAGAGAAACACTTCTGAAGGACTCTGTGTGTGTGTGTGTGTCTGTGTGTGTTGCCCACGTTCCCCTACGTATCGGTGGGCACATGGGTTATGAGCCCAGCCTGCACACATAGATGGACACTGGCATCCATAACATGAATTCTCTGCCTCAGAGGCTTACGTTTTATTTGAGTGATCCATCCTGCAGTTGATTTGGTCCTCACATGGTGTATTATATTCTAATTCCTTCTTTAGGTAAGAAAAAGAAAATCTCAACAAACCAGTACTTATGCTGAGCTCAAACGGGCATTGTAAACACCTGTCATGGGCCGCATCTGTGCATACATTTCCGAGCTTTCTGGAAGACCTGTCCATAGTTCCCACATGAGGCAGCGATATCAGTGCACATTGTGAGAGATTAGCTTCCTTTTCTGCCCTTGAACTCAGTTTCTGTTCAGGTGATTCAAGGTGTTCTTGGTCAGTTTGGTTCAGGGTTTCTCCTCTCTCAGCCCCTGTAAAGCCAGGCTGGTGATGTCTTACCAAGATGCCAGGCCAGATCTGGGCCCTGCTGCTCTGTGTTCACCCTGGCACCGCTGAGGAGTCCACTGCCTGGCCTGGCCCTCTGATGTCCTCCACCCAGATGGCTCACCCTCCTCTGTTGCTCTTGTGTCTGTCCCCCTCCACTCATAGGCTCCTCCTGCTGTTCCTGCCAACACTGGGACAAGAACTGGGTCACTCCAGCCCCTTCCCTTTCTCTCTCTGGTCGGTGGGATTCATTGGTTTTGTGTCCTCCTGAGAAGCTGCCAAGTTATCATCTACAGCTCCCCTCGGCCTCTCTGCTCTGGAGTTTACCTCCTCTGCAAGGTCGTCCCTGGGGACAAGGCTTGGGTTCCCCTGCTCTCATGTCCCTTAAGCAGCTCACAGGAGATGCAGGCCTTTTGTGTTTGTTTGTTTAACCCATCTCTGTTCGCTGATTCACCACTTACCTCTAATTTGGAGAACACTTCTGTATCTAGAAAAGCCATAGTTGATGATCACATGGATTCTGTACCTGTCCCTTCAAGTCTGTTGCCTGTGGCTGTCCTCAGGAATCAGGCTATGGAGTCACTTCGCCTAAGCTCATGCACATGCGAAGAGCTTAAAGAGTCTCTGCAGGTTTACATCCAAACCTCCTGGGGTGTTCTCCAGCCCATGACGTGGTAAGGGAGTAAGAGCCCAGCTCCCTCATCTCAAGTTGGCACCAACTCTGAGGCATGATTAATACAGTTCCCTGGGGTCTGGGTGGAGCTGGGAATGGCTCCCTTGTTTGGCTCCGCCCCTTCTAAAGCAGAGGGACACTGCCGGATGCCATCCATTCCCAGCCAGGGGACTGAAGGACTCATCTTCCAGCCACTGGGAATGCTGCTGGCAGACAAGTTCAGTTGGGAGCTGCGTGAGCACTGCCTGCACCCAAAGCCAGGCCCCTTCTTTGGGCAGTCTTCATCCATGAGTGGCAGATGCAGGAGTAAAAGGACTGGAATGCCTGGGCCCCAATTTCGGACAATGCTGAAGGCCACTCTGGCTTCTGAGCCTCCCTGTGACCAGAAGATGCCCTCCCAAGACTGCCTCACAGCTCACTTCTTGCCAGTTCTGCTAAAGTCCCTTCATGTTGGACAGCTGAGCAGAAGTTGTCCTGCCCTTCATACAGGTGGGACTACCTACCTAATTCTCTTGCCAGCCTTCTGCATACTAATGGTCACACTGCAGCAGCAGTTAGACAGGCGAGCTCTGGAGACACCCTGGAAGAGAAAACCAGCTGTGCAGCCCAACTGAGGAAAATGTTTCCTTTCTTCATCCTCAGTTTTCCCACTTGTAAAATAGAGATAATAATTGTACTTATTTTACTCAGTTGAGGAGAAAATTGAAAGAGATAAGGACATGCTTTAAATAGTGCCTAACACATAGAAAGTTCTCAGTACTAGCTATTTCATAATGTATACAAGTTCTTGGCATTTTTTCCGAGCACAAGACTTAGAAATTCAAAAGCCAGGAAAATCCTCATGCCTCATATACACTATTGATTACTGAGATAAGAAATTTCAGAAGAGCTGGGCACAGTGGCACATGCCAATAATCCCAGCAGCTCAGGAGGCTGAAGCAAGAGGATCTCTAATTCAAAGCCAGCCTCAGCAATTTACTGAAACCCTCAGCAACTTAGTGAGATCCTGTCCGTAAATGGAAAAAATGCAAAAAAAAAAAAAAAAAAAAAAAAAAAAAAAAAAAAAAAAAAAAAAGGAGGGGTGCTGGGGATGTGGCTCAGTGGTTAAATGCCTTTGGTTTCAATCCCTAGTACCAAAAAACAAAACAAAACGAAAAAAATTTGGAAGAGATTAACAGTGGGAAGAGGGGACCTTGATGGGAAAGGAAGAACAAATAGGGAAAAAGAGGAAACTGGCTAATATTTCAAAATATTATCCTGTTATGTAGACTTAGATCCTATCATACTGGAGTAAGCTGATGCGCAGAAATAGCTGTCGAGTTACCTTGAAATAAGATTTTCTTTTTAATCAGAAATCATGTTCTGTGGCCATTTTCAGACCTGCAAAGTACTTTTAGTCAAACTTCAAGCTCTAAATTTTCTATCGCATCATTTTGAGCAGGACCACAGGAAATAAAAGAAACCATCAGATAAGCCACTAGCTTCATTTGGTGGCTGGAAGGAAAGAGAAGGTTCTGGTCCACTGTGAATTTGATCATGAAGCCTCTCCACAAAACAAGGCTGCTTGGAGGTGGAGGCCCATCCTGGACTCTGCAGAAGTAGAGAGCAAGGCCCCTTTCTCCCAGGCAGGTGTGCATGCCATGCTTAGCCCTCGCCTCCAAGAAACCTTTCCTCCCTGGCATAAAACAACGTCTTTAGAAACTGCCTGCCAATTGAAAAAGAGGTCTGAGACACTCACCCCTGAACCTCCTTAGCGGTGAGAATCAGCCTCTTCGAAAGGCAGCAACTTTGGGGGGACACCTATTGACAATAGCCCTGGAAGTGTGGCTTGGATTTGGAATAAAATATTTATAATCTCTCCCTGGGGGCAGTGAGCTGAGCACAATGAATCCATGGGCTTTGGCTCTCTGGAGGTATTTTTCTCATTCTCCCTGGCACGGATAAAATCTAAACTGTACTTAAGAAACGGTGTTAAATGTGTTAGTTGACTGAATCTGGCATTTATAATGCAATTTAGCAAAGTTTTATATTGACAGCGTGACATTTTTAAAGGGCCCTTTCTGATTAACAAGGTTCAGAATCACTCCCTTGATTATGCTTGCAGAGTGAGTATAAACGCTACGGGCTCTGGAAGCAATGAATCGGGGCTCTGTTAGCATTAGTCACATTTTGCTTTCTTAGTGACCCTTTTGAGGGAGGATCAGATTGGGACTACATTTTTCAGGACAGAAGAAAATCTCTTTTCTCATTTTGGGGTGGGGGAATCCCTCTGCAAGGAAAGGGGCTCAATGGGCAGAGGAGAGATGTGGATTCAAAGCCAAGGCCGGGCAACTGGTCATCCTGTACACTCCCATCTTCCCTTCGTCTTCCTTGTCTCGATAAAGCCAGTCTAAGAAATCCAGCTCAGGCAGGGGAGATGGGAACAGCACATTCACTTTCCAAAGAGCAAAAGGGAAAGGTTTTAATTTATCTTCCCTGCATTTCTGTCGCTGGTACTATTACCATAAATATTTTCTGGTTGCCTCCTAAATATCTAACAGTCTCATTTGGACCTCATGGAGGGAAGAAAGGAGACATGTCCGTCATCTTTGTTCCAGTGGTACCAAGGCAACATAGAGACTAATATAAATGATCCCAGCTGGTCCACCGTGGGCTCAGCCACTTGCGTCCAGGCTCCTTGTCTTGATGTCCTTAGCGACTATCTATGGAGCTTTCAAGCAAGGGCTGGTCACTGCATGGAGCCTACCGCCTCTGCGCTTGCTAAGACGTTCATCATGTCAATTTCCCTTTCACCATTTTCAAGTGAGCAGCTCAGTGAATTAAGTACATTAAGATTGTTGTACAACCACCACCATTGGTTTCCAGAATTTTCCTTCATCCTAAACTAAAACTAGACATATATAACTCCCTTCCTCACCCTGCAGTCCCTGCTCAGCCCATTCTGCCCACTGCCTATGATTTGATTATTCTGAATACTTTATGTAAGTATTCTGAGTATTTTATGTAAGTCCCTTTGTGACTGGCTTGCTTCACTGAACAACTCTCCATGTCTTCCGGCTGTGGCATGTATCAGAATGTCCCTTCTTTTTAATGCTGAGTGATTCTCCATTGTAAGTGTATACATATTCTGCTTATCCTTTGTCCATGATGGACACTTGGGTTGCTTCTATCTTTGGGCTGTTGTGATTAATGCCACTATGAACAAGGGTGTACAAACGTGTGTAGATGGGTATAGATACATGTACAAACCTACCACACCCCTCATTTCAATGAGGACCCTGGAGCAGAGAGGTATGGTTCCCATTTTACAGGTGAGGAAGCTGGTACCCAGAGAGGACCTGCCTAAGACCATCCTCCCAGCAGGTGCTGATTCTGGGGAATGAAGCCGTGTCTGTCTGCCATCCTCCTCACCTCTGCCTCCTGGTTCAGTTCAATCCATGTGCCATGTTCCCTTGGCATTAGAAGTTAGATAGATAGCAAGTACCTTTGGGGACAATCTCTTGTTGATCATCAGTGATGATGTTTTTCTATTGAAAGATAGATCAGAACCCAGCAAGAATCCAAAAACAGGGACCAAGGAGCTCAGAGATGGCACGTGGCCCTTCCTCAGCCTGCAGGGTGGAGTTAACGAGTTGGAGAAGCTGGGAGATAGTTCCTGCACATGTCTGTACACAGACATCCATCTCATTGGAAAGGTGAGAAAGGTTTCAATCTCAAAACCATGTGTCAGCCAACCTGAGGTCCCAAGAGGACAGAACAGGTTGTACAGGAGGTTGCTCAGGCAACTAAGTCTCAGTCTCTGCATGAAGACCACCAAGGGCTTGGGTAAAGGGATACTGAGACCTGTCTGAAAGCATGACGCTCCTGATATCAAAGACCGCATTTCAACCTCTCTGAGTCTTGGGCCCCTAATGTTTCTGGGAATACTATATTGAACCTAAAGAGAAAAATCGCCATGTATGATCACCGGTGGGCAAGTCCCAAACAATTCTATTTGCAGATTCTTACTTGCATTGGTTTTGTTTTGAACTAAGAAGGAGGCAGGAAGTTAGAGGTGACAGAAAGCAAAAGTGAAGGTGTGAGCCAGCTGCTGCCTGGCTCCCCCTGCACACCTGTGTCAGTGTGGCTGCAAGTTAAATAGAGGAGCCGCCCTCACAGAAACACCCGCAGCACATGCCCTGTGGTCCAGGTTGCTATATAGAGAAGCAGGACCCTGCCCTCTGGCATCCCACATCCCCAGACCTCAGGGAGCCCTGAGTGATGTGGGCGATCTCCAGTGAGCACGGACAGAGGCCAGCAGGGAGGAAGCCTAAGACAACTTTGGGGGCAGGCTGCCACCAAGTGGGGGCAACTAGACAGAAAGACAACAGCAGGTGATGATGGGCCCCCCAAGATCTTACTGGAGTGTGACCTTGCTAACGATCCAAGGGAGTACATGGGACCGAGCAAAGAAATTAGGTGATTATGTCGCTCCTTTGGATCCCTAGGGTCCCACAGCCTGTGCTACAGACTCAGACATCAGATGACCTTTAGGGTTCCTCCCACCCCTGACTTCCCAAGATACAAAGGAGCAGCATTAACAAAGGGTAAAGCAAAGACTGAGAACCCACCTAGGGAGGCAGGGAATCAGCGCATGCCCGTGACTACCATGACAGTGGCAGTTCCTTTAAAGCAAGTTCTACAACGTGTTGTCTCTGCCGGGTCCAGGACTGATTAGAGAGCTAACGTGAGACTCCTGGGCCCGGGCATAGCGTCTGGGCTGGGCCACCCCTCCCGTCCCCTCATCCTGATGTATGCCATCCAATCCCCCAGGCACACCGTAGCTCTCCACGTCAATGCGGAGCCTGGCAGCATGTCACAATTAAAGGACCTATCAGCATTTACATTCTAAATACCCCCTTGGAAGGATTTATTATTTGTCCGTTAAAATGAGCTGAAAGCTGGCTGGAACACAGGGCCTCAGCGTGTAAGCAATGTGTCAGAAGGGCTTTGTTTGGGGAGTGGGGGGTGTGTGTGTGTGGTGTGTGTGTGTTTGCATGTGTAATGTGAAACTGGATTCAAACCTGACTTATTTGTAAGCTAACAGAAAACACCGACAGAGGAAGACTTGCCAATCAATATACATCTTTGTTGTTGTTCTAGAAACAATAGCAAAAGATAGTCGAGGAGTGCAGTTCTAACTTGGATACGAGCTGCTGGGCATCTTTCCTCTTTCCAAATATCAAAGCTGAGCTCTTCCTGGGCACAGCCCTAATGGATTGATTAATTGATTAACTCAATGATGACGCTGCAAGCAGATGATGGAGGACACTGGCAGATTTTCTGCATACTTTCTAGTGATGGGCAGATGTCCCCAGCCCTGGCGCAGGGGCGGCATTCTAACAACAAGGGGGACAGTTAACAGAAACCTCTCCAAAGGAAACTCCTGCCAGGCACAACCCCACCCTCCCCTGTGGTTATCACTGGGGGCAGAGGCCCTAGACCCAAAACACAAAGTGCCTCCAACATCAGATGTGCTTTTTTTTTTCTTTGTTTTTGTGTTTTTTTATTTTTTGTACAGAGGATTGCACTCAGGGGTACTCGGCCACTGAACCACATCCCCAGCCCTATTTTGTGTTTTATGTAGAGATAGGGTCTCGCTGAGTTGCTTAGCGCCTCGCCATTGCTGAGGCTGGCTTTGAACTCGCGATTCTCCTGTCTCAGCCTCCCAAAGTGCTGGGATTACAGACGTGCGCCACCGCGCCCAGTTCAGATGTACTTTTAATGTTGGCATTTCCAAGAGACTTGGGGGAGGTATGAGCTGGCCCATTTTGTTTGCTTTTGAAATTGCAATGTGACTTTACTATTGCAAAACTGGAAAAGAGAGTTTTGCTAGGAATTTCCGAAGACTGTTGTCAGTACACTTCTTCACCCAAGTTGGCAGGACCAAGAGCTGTGGTGAGATGGGAAGAAACTGCAGCAGAAATGAAGCCAGAGGTTTAGCCAAGGATGGCTCAATGAGGTGATGACGGCGGACACACAGCCTGTTCTAGAAGCTTTCCACGTATGAACACAATCGACCCATCAAGTCTTGGGAGGCAGGAACTTCACTGCCCTGCTTTACTGAAAAGGACGCTGAGGCCCTCAGAGGCTGAGTGAGTTGCCCTAAGGCACAGTCAGGCAGCACAGAGTGCAGGAGGGACTTGGACCAAGTCCTGGACTCCACACTCTGTGGCCAGCAAGCTCTGGACAGCTCTCCCTTGATGCTGGCAGAGGTACCCCAGTCAAGGACAGTGTGAGTAGATTTTTAAGAAATGAGTGGTCTGGTTCTTTATTTTTCACCTTGAAAATAAGTTTGTCTTACCTGGGCACGAACAAGATGTGAGTGTGTGCGTGCGCGCGTGTGTGTGCTAGCTTGTGCGTGCAAGCATGTGCCCACACAACAGCACAGGCGTGTGCATTGCATGGTTGCCCATGATGCTGAGTGTTGTGCCTGTCAGAATTGAAGAGCAAGGATTTAGGAAGAGGGCATGTGGTCCAGAAGGATGAGGTCACCTGTCTGCAGTGCACCTCACCTAACACCTCTTGGTGACACAGTGAAGTCTTGCTATGGTTTCAATGTGTCCCCAGAAGGTCGTGCATTGGAAACCTAATCCCCAAATTCATGTTGCTGATATTTAGAGATGGGGCCTTTGGGAAGTAATTATAGTAATGATATAGGGGGTCATGAAGATGGCAGTAATGACTTTTTTAAAAAGAGGGAGAGAGGTCTGAGCTGGTATACCTGCTCTGTCTCACGGTGTGGTGTTCTCTGCCATGTTTTGATACAGTAAGAAGGCCCTCACCAGAGGTGGGCACCATGCTGTCAGACTTCCAAAACTGTGAGTTAAAAACATTACTTTATAAGTTACCAGTCTGTGGCATTTTATTATGATATTTTGTTGCTGCAACATAAAAGGGGCTCAGGACTGCCACTCAGGTCTCCCCCTCATTCTGGAGCTCTTCTGAGACAAGGCACAGGTTTGCCTTTAGCAAAAAGAAAGGTGTAGACAGATTGTTCTAGATGTTAGAAAAGACCGGATGAGACCAGTCCAGGAGGAAATTAGCGTTAGCCAGACAGCCTTTGGACTATTCATCTTGTCTTCCTGCAATTTCTCATCTCCATGGAGAAGCACACTTGCTACTCTTGGCAAACAGGAGGAACATAAAGGGAGTGTCATGCTTGATAAGACTGGAGGGCCCCATCATCATCTAGGAAGAGCCACCTATCCTTCTGGATAAGCCTCTCTTTCTCACTTACAAACTCTCATTTTTATAAGGGTCTAATTAGCAGGAAATAACACTGGCAAGTGTTGTATCAGCAGTGCCTCCATGGTGCCTGCAAGCTCCTCTCCTTACCTCTCCTTGAAGTCCAAGAATGAATGTTTCTTCCTATCCCCACCCCATGGGTCACTCAGAGTCCCTGCAGGGGGACAGACCACCTTCCCAGCCTCAGCACCCAGGTTCTCTGAACAGGCTACAACACTGGGCCCTGCGTTAATCAGTTTGCCATCAGGTGGACCTTTTGGGTCTGAGCCTCCAGCAAGCTGCAGGATAGCAATGGCCAAAGCACATGGTGGAATCCATCACTGGCCTCATGCCCGGGAGGCAAAAGAAGAGCAAGGGCTGGAAAGACATGCCCTGGGGACCTAAGATCTCCCACTGGGCCCATCTCCCCAAAACTCCACCACCTCCTAACTCCCTTCAGTGGATATATGACATCTAAACTGCAACAGGCCTTCTCTCTCAGATGCTGTGGGTTTGAGAAACCTTAAACTTAAGGAATGGATATCATTCTTGAGTTGAGTTTCTTAATTATTTGGGGGCAACTGCAACTATTCTTTCTTTTTTGTTTTAACTATTTTTTAATTTTTTTTAGTTGTAGATGAACACAATACCTTTATTTATTTATTTTATGTGGTGCTGAGGATGGAACCCCGTGCCTCACACATGAGGCAAGCGCTCTGTCACCGAGCCACAACCCCAGCCTGCAACTGTTCTTTCTAACCCCCTTTGTTTGGATGGCAGGAGCTTTCCTGTCGTTGTGGAGAGGCCAGCTCCCCACATAATTTTTTAAGCGCAGAGAAGTTCACCCTTTTTCCTGCAGATTTCACCTCTCCCCATCTCAGCCCTCTTTGTTTCTCATTGAAAGTCTGGTCACCGGGGAGCTGCCTCCTGCTTGTATCCCAAGGGGTGCCATGGAGAAGGAAATTGGCAGTTGATCACCTTTCTTCTTCTGAGTGCCCCTTGCCCAGGTTAGGGACATTAGAAGACACCTCAGCTGCGGTATGAGATAGGTCAGGGTCTGAAGCCCTGCTTGGAGGCTAGAATCCAGGTGGCCAGTTTCCACCTCTATAAAATTAGAAAAATAACTCCCAACTCATTAGGGCCTGCCATGAAAATTAAACCAGGTGACATACACAACTTATCTGGCAATGAATAGGGTTTCAGAAAATGTCAGTTCTCTTAGTAACTATTATGGTCTGCATGTTTTTGTCGCCCTCACCCCCCAATTCTCAATGTGGTGCTATTAGGAATAGAGAACTTTGGGAGTAAGTAGATCGTGAGGGTGGAGCCCCTTTGAACAGGATTAGTGCCCTCAGGAGAAGAGGAGGAGGGCTCGCTCTCGTGCTCTCACACTCTGCTCTCCACGCTGGGGGGACCTGACAAAAAAAAGGCCATCTGCAAACCCGGAAGTGAGCCCGCTCCTCACACTGCACCTGCCAGCACCTTGATGTTGGACTTCCCAGCCTCCAGAGAACCAGGGGCAGTCCGTGTTTGTCACGGAAGCCACTCAGTCTGCAGGGTTTGTCCTAGCTGCCTGAGCAGACCAGACAGTGGCCTAGAGCCCAGGGAGCTGGCGGGACTAAACTCAGGGGTGTAGATCCTCTCTGTCCATCAGCGGCACAACGAAGTGGTCCTTGCTCCAAGAGAAGACCAAAGCCATTGCCACCACCGTTTCCTGTTTCCCTCCATTTTCAAGAGCCACCTACAGCCTTCCTTTTTGTAATAAGGTATTAAGTAATAGCAGCCCCCTCCCCATTTTTTGCAGGTAGAGACAGATATGAAGACCACCAAAAACCCCTCTGGAGAGTGTGTGCACCCAAACAGTCCCTTTGAGCAAGTGTGTTATGTGTCTTAGAGAATTCCTGAGACCATACCTTTCTGAGGAGAGGCTGATATCAGTGTCCCTTACCAGCAGGGGATATGGCCAAAGATCTCCAGTGGATCCTTGGGGCAACAGTACCAAACACTATTTACACTGTATTTTTTTTCCTATAAATACATATCTATGGTAAAATTTAGTTTGTAAATTAGGCAACAAATACATTAACACCAATAAAAACAATAAAATAAAATAATTTTAATATTCTGCAAAAAAGTTACATGATGTGATCAATATCTCTCTCTCTCTCTCAAAATATCTTATTATATTGTACTCATCTTTCTTCTTCTTGTGATTATGTGACATGAAACTTAAAGGAAGCATTTTACAGCTTTTCCTTGGCATATCCAAATTGTTAGCATCACTACTCTTATGCCATCATTAAGTAAAATAAGGGTTATTTGAATACAAGTACTGGATATGGCAACAATGGTGTGATAACCAACAGGACTTCCAAATGATTAATGGGCGGGTAGTGTATAGAGCATGGATATGCTGGACAAAGGGACAAGTCACATCCCATGTGGGCTAGAGTGAAACGGCACAAGATTTCATTGTGCACCTCCATAAGTTGCATGATTTAAAACTTAGGAACTGTTTCTTTCTGAAAATTTCCATTTAGTATGTTTGGACTATGGTTCATTCCTGGTAACTGAAACCATGGAAAGGACAACTGTGCATAGTGGAGGTACTTCAGTACAGACCTCCAGAAAGAAAATCCCACCACCATCAGGGATAGTTTTACAGGTTATGAAGACTACCTGTAAAACATGAAGCATGTGCAGAAGAATCCAGGGTGTGGAGTCCCCTTATATACTGTGACGGAGGACCTGAAGTCAGGAGAAGCTGGACCACTGTCTGGGGAGAAAACTATCACGTGGTGCTGGTGACTTTGAAAGTATAAAGTGTTACATACTCTTCAACATCACAGGGCAGAGAAGGCAACCTGTGGGTCCAGATTCTTGGCCCTAGTCAGAGTCACTCAAGAAAGCTCATGTTGATCAGGTTCTTGTAACAAAACTTCCTCATTCTCTTATCTGGTGGCTCTTGTGACAAATGACCCACCCTGGACCATTACTGGCCTTGTCATTGTTGGTCTTGCTCTCGTACCATCTGCCTCCTCCCTGCCTCCTCTCTCCCTCTCTCTTTTCAGCACGGGTGGTTCCAGGCTGGATCTATCAAGAGAGATCTCACTTATCGTCGGTGGGGATTGCTAAACTAAGTCATAGATTCCGAATGTGCAGAGCAATGGGGTCAATTGTATGCTTTCCATTTTTTGGTTGAGAGTGAGGGGCAACTCTACACCAAAAGGCTATTTTACTTCTGGAAATAATCCTCCTTGCCTGATCAGATTATTCTCACCATGTTGATGTTCACAGTCTGTTTGCACTAGCATGGCTTTGAGAGAACTTGTATCGGTATAAATATTACTTTAGCTTTTAACTGCTAATTATATCAACATAAACTTAATTTATAGTGATAATCACAGTCATAATGTGCTGCTGCCAAACATCACCACTGATGCTTTGAGGCATCGTGTAAACTCAGCCATTAGCAATCATGTAAATGCTCCCATTACTCATTATGATCCTGGCTAAAGAACTTCTCTAATTGACTTCTTCCTGAAGTCCATAGTAAGCAAGAACAGCAGCAGCAGAGGAGAGGAGGTTGAGCCATGTTCAAACCACCTCATTCTTCACCCAGTTCATGCCGGTAAATACAAAGTTGGAAAGGAGGGCTTCAAGACATGCTTAACTTGAAATTTCGTTTTGGTCACTTTGTCTCAACTGAATCACAACACTGTCCCTCGGAGAAATGCCAAAAAACACTTAGTTCATACTACATGCCACTTCTATCTCCTTATGTCAGAATTTAAAAAAAAAAAAATTGCAGCATCTTGTAAGTTCTTTCTGCCTTTTAATTCAAAGTGCTTTACTGATTTCAATTATCTTCTGTGTTGGTTTCAGGGCTATTTGTTGTTTATGCCATCCAGAACCCACATCTTGTCACACTAGTGTCCTCCTATTGCCTGGGCAACTCCCCATCCGACTCTGACAGCCCAAGCTGTTCTCATAGAGCAGACTTCACCTCCCTGTGATTTAGGAAAATCCAATCAGCATGCTTCATTGTTCCCTGCCCATAGTGAGTGAGTGAGCACATGACCCAATCCTGGCCAATCAAGATCAGTGAGACTCAGTCCAAGAAGCACCATTTCCTGTTTCTTGGATGTGAGGCTGGGAAAAAGAAGTTGTGTTGGCTCTTACCCCAATCCCGAGAACACAATGGAAATTCTGAGAATGAAACAGCCTACTGAGGAGAGCCTGGCTAAACTGAGAATGGAAGAGAAAACACCCTGTGACATCCACAGCATCTGAAATCAGTTCTTTCCCTGGACTTTTCAATTATATGCGCTAAAAATCTCTTTTTGCTTAAGCCAGCTGGGCTGTTTACTGTCAATCACAATAAATAATCCTAACTGGTGCAGGCAGCAGGTAAAAATTGGGTATGATCATATCCATTTCTAAAATGGAGAAATGAGGATAAAGAAATGAAGACCAGTCAGTAGAAGGGCCATGTGCATTAAATACAGAGGGTGAGCAGTCCTAACCATTCCAAAAGCAAAGTGCCCTACAAACTCAAAGAGTTTTTAACAAGAATCAAAAACCAGAAGGCAAAGTTCCTGGTACAAAACTGATATCTTTCCAAATATTTCTGATCCTCCCGTTAGTTCAGTACCAAAGAAAGTAAATCTCTGTGTAGAACAAGAGATGCCTCAACAGAGTTGTAGGGAACGGGGGAGGGGGGCACCCTGCATTTTCATCTGTGAACTGGGTAATGAAAATTCATAGAAGTCAGTAAGAAACTAAAATAAAACTTGAGAAGCCAGATTGATACAGTCCCCTGTACTTGGAAATATAGTGTGTCAGGCCAAGGATGCATGCGGGAAATGAAATCTGGGGGCTTTTGAGGATGCTCCCTTTTCAGGTACTCCTGCACCCCACCTGCTGCTCTGTGTAGTGTGGGGGTATGTCCTCTGTCATGGTCCCCCAGTTAGCACTTCGAAGGCAGTCACAACAATGCGACCGGGCCCTCTATCTGCCATGGGCAGGCTGGTTTCTGCAATTAAGCTCAAGTTCAAGTTTTGGCTAATAACAGGCAAGGAATGTGACAGGCACGGGCATGCTTACTCATTAACTCCTGCTAATGGGTGCTAGAAGCAGCCCACCACCAGCCCGCTTGTGGAGGAACCAGGCTCACAGTGTCACCTTGATCTCAGAGTGTTTGCAGGTTTATTTCACAACATTACTGAGGTCTGGCAGTTATCTATTTGAGAACCATTTGGAGGGGAAAGAAAAGAATGATTTTGTTTTGAGTGCCAGCCTTAGGTCTCTGTATTTTATGAAATAGACATAAATTTTCAATACAAAGTTCACAATCATACTATGAGATCTACATGTTTATACAAAAAAAATCCTTGGAGAGCTCTAAGAGTTTAGTGTAAATGTAGGCACAATAATTATTTCTTATTTGTGTAAGGCAAATGATAATTATCACACCTGTTTAAGTTGCCTGAAAAGATAGGTCATTGCAAAGAAGGGATAGACTGAGATCACTTGTCCCTCAGTATCTGTGGGGAATTGGTTCCAGGTTCCCCCTCATATAGCAAAATCTGCAGATGCTCATCTCTTATATTAAATGGCATCGTGATTGCATTTTACCTATACACATCCTCTGGTAGGATCTCTGAATGATTTATAACACCTAATACAATGTAAATGCTATGTGAATTGTTGTTACACGGCATTGTTTAGGGGATAATGACAAGAAAAAATGTCTGTACATGTTCAATACAGACAGATGTTTTACCCAATATTCTCAATCTGTGGGTGGTTGAATCTCAGGATGTGGTATCCATAGATAGTTAGGGCAAGACACATGACCCTGGTTAACCTAGGAAATGGGAAGAATGAAGCTATTTTGCATATGGCAGAAACTGTAGAATCCATTCACTCAAACAATCTTTTTAAACACAAGTATTGAGTACCCACAGGGCCAGGACTCCACTAGATGCTGCCTGTCCAGTGCTTAACAGAGCAGAAGCTGCCCTTGCCCTCTGCAAGTTTACATTTTTTTGGCTGCAGGGAATTAGGTCTCAGGGGACCCAATTAGGTACTGTAAGCAGAAAAAGTCGTAACGAAGCAATTGCTGCTGGCCAACACATCTTTGACTACTTCTCACACTTGGGTCATGCAATTTTAGGTATTGGTGACCTAGAAAACATATTGATGCTCATGTAAACATTATGTTTGAGCATTTGAAATGGTCGGGATGAACCTGCAGGCATTAATACAGACTTTGTTCTTTCTAGGTCACTTGGATAAAGCAGGCACGTGGCCCCTGATCCTCTTTGTCCCCATTAAACTGTTATTCTCTATCACATCGTCACAGTGCTCAGACAAGCCAGCTGTCTGCTAGTCCACAGTAGGGAACACACAAAGGCGGTGCGTGCATAAGACCGTAATTGTCGTGACTATGGTATAAGCAGCTTAGAACATATACAGCAAATATAATGGGTCATTTTTAAAAAATGATAATGTTTGTGTCAAATCCACCAAACAGTTTTAAGGACTGTGCAAATGTACAGCAAGACTGGGGTCCTCTGTTGTGGGGGTCATGTAGGTTGGTCCCTGCATGACAGCCGTTGCAGATGTGTGTGTACATTGGTGAAGGCAAGTCCCAACTCCCTCCAGAGTATCATCTACTCCAAATTAATTTATTAAAAATGCATTTTTGTCATTAGTGCTAAGCAGATTTATGAAAAGCAGATCATCTAGGATACATAGATGTACAAGTCCTGACGTTTAGGTCTGGGCCACATTTTCTCACATTTATCTAGAATCCTGGTCATGTGTATCAATATCTGTGGACTCCCTCTTTGGACGTTATTTATTTCTGCTGGCCATTTCGCATGATGACATGGCTTTCTGGCATCTTCTGACAGATGGTAGTTGACATCTATCTGCATTAATTCAGTTTAGGCTGAAAATATTCCACAAAGTGCAGGCAGTGATCAGATTACGGGGTGGGTATAAGTTGGATGCTAGGGGGAGGCTTAAAATTCCTCCTTATTTTTCAATGATGAACATTTTGGCTTTTACCTTTTTTTTTTTAATTTTTTTTTTAGTTCTAGGTGGACACAATATCTTTATTGATTTATTTTTATGTGATGCTGAGGATCGAACCCAGTGCCTCACGCATGCGAGGCAAGCACTTTACCACTGAGCCACAATCCCAGCCCTGGCTTTTACCTTTTTCACTGGCATTTTTACTATTTTTTTCCCTTTTTGTAGGTTTCAGCTGATTTAGTAACAGCTGGTGATAAAATACATTTTTTAAGGAAAACTCTTTAATAAGTACTCAGATAAAGTCTTGTGTGGAGCTTCTTAATTAAATGTTTCATCAGTGGAGAATGGATGTCAATGAGAAAGCCAAAGAAAGTCATAAGGAAGTGCACTGAGGTGTTCTGGGGGTGTCCTGGGGAAGAGGGAAGCTCCTCTCTGTGTTCTGCATCCTGGGCTTCAGATGCACCCCAGGAGTTTGGTTCTGTGTGTGTGTTTGCTTTTTATTTTTTAGACTTTTTTTTTATTTGTTCTACTTAGTTACACATGACAGTAGAATGCATTTTGATAGATCATATATAAATGGAGAATAACTTGTCACTCTTCTGGTTGTACATGATGTAGAATCTCACCGGTCCCATAGTTATGTATGTACACAGGGTAATAATGTCCAATTCATTCCACTCTCCTTCCCATCTCCATGCCCCTCCCCTCCCTCCACTCCCCTCTACCTAATCCATAGTACCTCTATTTTTCCCTAGACCTCGCCCCCTTATTGTGAATTAGCATCTGCATATCAGAGAAAAGATTTGGCCTTTGGTTTTTTGGGATTGGCTTATTTCTCTTAGCATGACATTCTCCAGCTCCATTCATTTGCCAGCAAATGTCATAATATCATTGGAGTTTTGTTGTTGTTGTTGTTTGGGTTGTTTTAAAACAAAACAAAACAAAACAAAACAAAAACAAACAAAAAAACCCAGATCTTCCAGAGCATATTTTGGAACCATCGCTTCAGAATTTCCAGACCTGGAAAACCAGTTTTGCAGTTTTAAAATGCTCTCTTAGCAAGTTTGCCCTCCTTTGTTCCAATCTACCCAGGTTGGACAACTGGTCAGAATGGATTTGTAAGAGCAGAAGTCTCTTGAACTCAGACTTGGAAGCTGAAGAAGGACTTCCCAGGCCGTCAGGAAGGCCCTAAGACCTAACTTCTTCCTGGGTTCCTCAGCCAGCCGGCATCTCCACAGTCATCTCTGACAGTCTCTGGTAGGACAAAAGCTGAAGGTCTTTGTACCCAACCTCAAGGGGCATGCTCCTCTCCAGAACCGACAGAGGTAGCCAAGGTGAAGAGGTGAGGTGTCCTCCTGACTGCACGAGTCACCAATGTGAGAAACAGATTTCCCTGCAACCCACAGCAATTCCACAACAGCTGTCTACATTCCACTGGAAGCTCAAGGTAAAACAGAAAAAGAAAAGACCAGGGGAGCTTTCCCTAAAGCCAGCCTTCTTCAGTTCCTAACACCCGGGATAAAAGAATCTCTATTGTTTAGAAGTACGCAAGATCATATTTAACAACAGTGGTGGCACACACCTGTAATCAGTGGCTCGGGAGGCTGAGGCAGGATGATTGCGAGTTCAAAGCCAGCCTCAGCAAAAGTGAGGTGCTAAGCAACTCAGTGAGGCCCGGTCTCTAAATAAAATACAAAATAGGGCTGAGGATGTGGCTCAGTGGCTGAGTGTCCCTGAGAAAAATAAAAAGTTATCAACCATATGTCAGTCCCTGGGTTACTGGTCTTTGATACCCTGTCTGGCATCTGGGGGCAGCCAGTCGGGTCCTCTGAACCCAACACTTTTATTCCTCTACACTTATCTCGCCATTCTTTACCTGATATGCACTAAAATCCCACTGCCAGGAACCCCAGAACCATCATGCTCAGCTTCTTTTATCCCAGTACTTAACGAACTTAGCTTTCTCTTCAGTCTATTTTCTCCCCCATGACAGTACTGCTGAAATCAATACGAACGCAGGTGTAGTCGGAAAGACTTATGTAAACTTTCATTAGGAACATGACCATTTATCTCAACTCCTAAAATCACTAAACAGAATTTCAAAGGTATTAAAAAAAACTCCCCCCCAACCCCACTGACAGAGTAAGATTATTATTCCTTCTCCAGTGGTTTCCTCTGCGGAGCTGCTTTTTTTTTCAGCCGCAGCATTTGATGTCAGAACTTCAGATCAGCAAGTGTGAGCGCTTGCCTCCCTCGGGGGTAGGGGCTCAATTTATGTGGATATGAATAAGATTTATGATGTGTAATAAACATTTCTAAAAGGTGACAAAAGAGTGAAGATTTAAAGACACTTACTAATTTAAGATGACATTTTAAACATTCGCAGTCTTTGGAGCAATACATATTTCAGGTCTTCATACAAGTTTCCAGGCAGAATTGCCTATTAGGAAATGGAAATCAAATGTGTGCTTTTTTTTCCTCTTTGCACACCCCCCAGCCCCATTTATACTCCTCAGTAGCTACCCCATCATCAGTGTTTTGTGGTGCATTTCTACTCAGCACCTAGATGTTAAACAAATTAGAATCTTAATATATGAAGTGCGACGATGAGGTCTAAAAGGAAATAGAGAAGGAAAATAAAACTGATGGGGAAAAAAATGAGAGAGAAAGTTTGGCCACAACTTCGTTATGGATGCCCTGTTAGAATTCTAAATTTTCAAGAACTGAATTTGACAGAGTGCCAATCTTTGGGGAAAATGCTGCCTGTGCTTTTCTCTCTTACATGGGAAATTATACAAGTAAAGTCTACCAAGAAAACACGCCTTGGATTTGGAAAGTTGGTGCTTGGCCAAGTTCCACACATCTGGTTCACCGGGCAGTCTTGGGTCTTCGGCTAATAAGGACTTACATGAACCCAGCTTAGTCCCCAGCCAGCCCCTCCAGCCCCATTTGATCTCACCTGGATGCTGGCCCTCAGCTCTGGCCTGGAGCTTTCCATTCAGGACCTCTTTTATTTGCAACACAAAATGGTCTCATGTTGTTAAATGGTCTCTAATTTTTCTAATAGCAGACAGTAGAGTTCTTGCTGTTTTTCAGTAAGCGCGCTTTATTTTGCTTCCCTAATTTGCTCCCAGTTGACTCTGATTGCATTTACTTGGGCAAAAGGGAGGAGCTGTGGCTACCCTGAAAGCCATGTGCCTGAAGTAGTCCTAATGATCTCATGGGGTGTTGTATGTAATGCAAACCCCAGGTCCCCTCCACTCTGTGTAGATGCCAGTCTCGGTGACTGACATGTACTTAAGCACTCAGGGCTGGTTTTCAATATGTGATTTACTCTCTCTCTTTAATTATCCTGGAGATGGAGGCCATGAATACTTGAGACTTGGCTTTCAGGGTAAAGAGCATTCCCTAGAACAGATCACAAACAGCACCCTGTCCCTTTGGGGCCTGAGCTAATTCAGAGAACAACGCCATGATGGGTTCCTGGGTGGGCCTATCTCTGCATTTCTAGTAATTTCAAAAATATATATCTAGAAGAGGAGTCATGGTGGTGAATTATGGTCAGCTGCAGAAGAGAACTTAACTCATTTCAAGGAAGCCCATAATGTTCAACAACCCATATCACAGGGAGGTATTTTTGTCTTTTCTCACACACTGGTACTTCCTGCCTCACACATGGAGGGCTAAGAGTAGCTCACTTTCTTCCATGGGGAGCCTTTGATGTGGGGCACCCAGGTCCCACCACACCTTGGTGAATAAATGCAAGTCAAGTCCTGACATCGTCTCTCATTTCCACGATCAATACGAATGCTATTCCATCTTGGGAGCACAGAAAATGAGTCTGTGCTCAAAGCCTGCAAAGATGGTGTATTAGGGATCTCCAGAGGGACAGGACCGATAGAATATATGCTTATTTGGCAGGAGGGGGTGGGATGAAGAAATGGAAAATAATAACAAGAGGGCATTTATTAGATCAGCTCACACAACCAGAGGCTGGATAGCTGCACAATGGCTATCTGCAGGCTGAAGACCAGGGAAACCAGAAGCTGCTCAGTCCAAGAAGCCAGAGCCTCAGAAGAAGGATCAATGGAGCAGTCTCCTTCAAGGCTGAAGGCCTGGAAGCCCCCTAGAGAGTCGCTGGTGCAAGTCTGTGTTCAAAGGCTGAGGAATCTGGAGTCTGGTGTCCATGGAGAGGGCAGCAGCAGAATGTGCACCAGCTCAAGAGGGGTGAGGCTCACACATGCATGAGGAAACCTCCCCCTTCTCTGCTCTTTGCTCCATCCGGGTCTCCAACCTATCAACACAGGTTGACAGTGTGTGCTGCCCACATTCAGGGCAGGTCCTCCTCCATCAGCTCAGGGCAGGTCCTCCTCCATCGGCTCAGGGCAGGTCTTCCTCTATCGGCTTGCTGACCTGCACTCCAACTTTCTCTGGAAACCCTCTCATAGGCACACCTAGAGTATGCTTTACCAATCTTGTAGGTGTCCCTCAGTCTACTTGAGTTGACCACCAAGATCAGCCATCACAGACCATTTCCTAGAGATGGAAGCTGCACATTTTATGATGAGAGAGCCTATTTTGCTCACTTTTATAGATTCTGTGCCTTACTGTGTTCGTTTTTCGTGGCTGTGACCAAAATACCTTACTACAAGAACAACTTAAAGGAGGGAAGATTCATCTTGGTTCACAATTCCAGAGGTCTCAGTCCATAGTTAGTCAGCTCCATTGTTCTGGGCCTGAGATGAGGCATGGCGGAAGGGTATGGCAGAGGAAAGTGCCAGCTTATGGCAGCTGGGAAGCAGGTATAGTCCCCAGGGTCAGGCCCCCAGTGTCCTATTTGCTCTAACCATGTCCCACCTGCCTGCAGTTTCCATTACCTCCCCAAGTAAATGACTTCAAGTAAATTACTTAATATCTCTGGATCCTTAAAATGAGAGTTCAGGCCAAATGGTCTCTAAAGTCCTTTTGGATTCTAAAAAAAAAAAAAAATCTTTGATTTAATACTAACAATGGCTTGTGGGCAACTCTAGTTGTGTTACACAGTAAAACCTACTTATCTGAGTGTTGGGGAAATTTGACTCAGTTTCCAAATTGTGCTCATCTGAGTCAGAATTTTCATTGGGCCTGTCTGACTGGTTTTTGCTTCCATTCTCGTGATGCTGATTGACTCCTTCTGCTTTTCTTCTATTCAGGCTTGTCCTTAAGCAGAGGTACAAAAACTAGAGCCTCCAAGCAAACATCATAAAAATTGCCATGAGGAATTAGGAAGCTCAGCCCAGATTAATAGATGCAATTTAACTAATCAAGCTGGGCCATTGTGAAAACTCTCTAGAAAGCAGGCACCCAAGATTATAGGCAGAACTAGACTGAGGGCTCAGCGAACCCAGTACCTGCAGGGTCAGGTCCCGTGTCTGACTGCAGCCTGAAAAGTTAACCTCCTCCAGGTTGTTAGGAGGAAAATGAAGTCATATTTAACAAAAACAAATAACAAAGTGGACTGAGAAGGTAAATGAAATGGGGCGGGTACCATATTGATTAACTCTTGACATCAGATAAGATGACAGGGGTAAATGATGGACACATGGAGTCATTATTTTCTTCTCTTGAGTTATGTGTGCATGTACAATGTTTCCAATATAAAATGTTAAAAATGGATCACAAACCTGAATATAAAATGTGACACCATAAAACTCCTGGAAGATAACAAGAGAAAATCCACAGGACCGTGGACTTGGGAATGACTTTGTAGATAATGACCCCAAGACACAAGCACAATGAAAGAAATACTTGATAAGCTGGACATCATTAAAATGAAGGCTCTGCTCCACAGAAGACACTATCTAGAGATTGGGAAGACAGTCCACATGCTGGATTGTCTTACAAGTGGCATGCCTGATGAAGGACTCTATCCAAACAATACAAAGAACACTTAAAACAACTATAATACAAACAATCCAGTTTTAAAATGGGCCAAAGACCTAAACAGACTCCTATCCAGAGAAGATATTCAGATGCCAAATAAACATGTGAAAAGATGTTCTGCATCATATGTCATCAGGGAAATGTAAATTGAAACAATGAGATACCACTACATACCTATTAGAATGCCCCCCCCCAAAAACCGACTGGTGGCACCAAATGCTGGGAAGGATGCAGAGCAACAGGAACTCGGATTCTTTGCTAATGGGAATGCAAAATGGTGCAGCTACTTTAGGCAGTAACCTGAATAAATGTACTATTATACTTACAAGAATAAATATACTATACTTTATATTATACTTACAAGAATAAATATACTATACTTTATAATATACTTACAAGAATAAATATACTATTGCTCAGTGATCTAGCAACCACATCCCTTGGTATTTACCTCCAAAGACTTAAAAACTTAGGCACCCACACAAAAAAAATACCTATACAGATGTTTACAGCAGCTTTATCCAGAATTGCCCAAACTTGGAAGCACCCAAGTCGGCTTTCACTAAGGGTGTTGACCTGTTTTATAAGGCTGTAGCAGATTGCCACAGACTGGGGAAATTATAAGTAATGGAAGTTTATTCAGCTGACAGTTGTAGAGGCAGAGAAGACCCTGAGCATGATGCCAGCATATGGCAAGGGTCTTCTTGCTACATCCTAACATAGCAGAGGACCTCACATGGTAAGAGAGTGAGTGTGCAAGCCCAGGCCTCTTTTCCTCTTCTTACAGAGCCATTAATCTCATCATAGGGGTCCTACACTTATGACCACATCTAACTCTAATTCCCTCCCAAAGGTCCCACCTCCAAATGTTATTACCATATGAATTGGGGGATTTAGTTTTTAATACATGAACTTTGGGAAATGTATTCAAGCCATAGCAATACATGGATGGAAAAAACAAACTGAGGTACAGCCAGACAATAGAATGTTATTCAGCATTAAAAAAAAAAAAAAAAAAAGAGCTATCATGAAAAGACATGAGGGGATTTAAATGTGTATTACTCATTGAAGGAAGCCAATCTAGAAAGGGCCAAAACTATGATTTCAACTTCATGACACCCTAGAAAGATGAAACTATGGAGACTAAAATAGCTGCAGGTGCCACAGGTTGGTGGAGAGAGAAGGATGAAGAGGCCAATTACAGATGGTTAGGGCATGATACTATAAGGGTGGATTCCTGTCATTATACAGTTGTTCAAATCTATTGAAGGGATATCACAAAGAGGGAGCCCTAACATCAGCCAGGACCAGGCATGATAATGATGTTTTTGTAGGTTCACAGTGGGAAAGCTATGCACGGGTAGGGGCTGGAGGTATACGGAAACTCTCTGTAGCTTCCTCTCAATTTTGCTGTGAACCTCAAACTTCTCTAAAGGAAAATAAGTCTTTTTAAAACATTTAAAACTTTCAGTCCTATAGCAGATCCCATGCAAGGACTCGGTGCTAGACTATAGAAGGTTATGGAGCTGATCTGGTTGAAGTCCCTGCAGGCATTAATGAGAGAGGATACTGGTTGTCTAGCCTTCCTTTGGGAATACCACAGAAGCCCCACGGTGACTTTGCTGAAGTCAGAGCTCCTGCTGGGAAATAGAAACATCTCCACTTCATCACTAAAGGTGGACCATAAACCTTGATGAGAGCAACCAGACCAGACTCAGGGAAATCATTTGCTTCTGCTTTGTTAATTGGACCTCACCCTCTCCCAATGGGCAAAACTTGATGTGCATCTGTGTATGCCGTGGGCTTTCCCAAGGATGTTCTCACAGGGGCTCTGGGAGCTCACAGCAAAGTCAAATTGGGTAAAGAATGAAGACTCATTTCTGTAAGTGCCTGTTTCCTTGAGTAGACTGGCAATTACTCGTCTCTATATTTTCTGACCTAACGAGGAGTCTGCTCTCCACCAAAGGCAGAAGGAATTCTTGTTGAATGGGGTTAAAATAGCACTAAGGGATGAGGTTTACCAGATGTCCTTAGAGGAATCAGAATTCTCAATGCAAAGGTGTTGATAAAGGTGCACAGATTCTGGATTCAGACAACACCCCCCAGCTTCAAACCCTGCTCCGCTGCTGGGGAGCCAGGGACACTGGGCCTGTGATCTCGTCTGTGTCTCGGTGATGGGGTGTTCACTTCTGCTGAATTACATCACCATACTGTGCAGTGACAACAAATCAGAATCTGAATGTGCTTTGGGAATAAAGGTACATTTGCATACATTATATGATTGCAAACATTTGAAAGATTAAGTATAAGAATGTGCATATCTTTTTAATAATGTAAACTATTTGCTTCAATGCAACAAGCATCTTAAGGTAACCTTTTTTTTTTTAACTTGAACTCATAACTGTTCAAAATCTTCAGAATTGCTTAAAAGGCAGAAGGCTGAGGCAGGAGGATGGCAAGCTCAAAACCAGCCTCAGCAAAAAGCCAGGCACTTAGCAACTCAGTGAGACCCTGTCTCTACATACACAGAAAATAGGGCTGGGGATGTGGCTCAATGGTCAAGTGCCCCTGAGTTCAATCCCTGGTACCCCCCCCCCATAAAACAATGCTTAAAAGGCTTAAAAGTAAAGATAATTGATAATTTCTTCTCTCCTTAATTCAGAATGGACAGGTTGTGATCTACAGTGTTAACAATGTACTGGAGAGCAGGTGTTAGGACTGTATGGAAGTCTTAAAGCTAGAGGTCAAACAGTTGTGAAGTCTAAGGCCAGCGTGAATTTCAAGAGTAGTGCTGTATTTCTTCTATCTCTCCATGATTTCATATATACATATATATATTGCCAATCCTTTTTGCTGGAGAGAGAAAATAAAGCAAAGTTAGCTCCTACCCCATCTCCTTATGAGGATTCCTTGGGTCAACATGACCTCTCCCCAAGGCAGGAAGTGGTCTTCTAGTTCTTCATAGTAGCCTTAGTTTTCATTCCTCTGTTCTCTGCCCACCCAGAGGCTCCAAGACCTCCTGCATTAATCAGCCGTGGGTGAGACCAAGGCCGGTACATCATGTTCTGCTAAAGTCATCTCTAGGCACCACAGGGCCCTGGAAAGACTGAGCTCCTTCCTTCCTGTTACCATCTGTGAAATAAATGAGGAAGATCCTAGTATGTTGTCAACCTTGAAGCAGGGTTGGTAAATGTGCCCTCTGGAAAAACATTGAGAGAACTAGAGGGTTGAGCTCATAGATTAACCAGCTGGATAACTGCCGACCAAAGCTGCTGCATGCCCCAGGCCATATCCCTCTGCCTTGTGGGTGAGTGATCCCCTTTCCAATCCACAGAGGGCAGAGGAAACCTGACCCAGGATAGCAGCTCCAAGCCATTTGGAGAGAGGAATACAGGTTTGCAAATGACGTGCCCACTTTCTCAGCCTCCCAGCCAGGCTTGAAAGCCCCTTGTCTCTGAGCTCCAGGAATCCCTGCAGACCCAGAGGGAAGTCTCCACCATCCCTAGGTACTCTAAGCATCTCCACCAAAGCCTTGGAGTTTTCTTCTTCGATACTTTGTAACTCCTTGTGTCTGTCCACAACCATGTGTTTACCTATGAATAGATTCATTCATTTATTCACTCATTGATTTATTAAATATCTATTGAGTTCTTTCAATACCATAGGTATCAAGTCAGGCCCTGGGAGCAACAGCAGTGACTGAGATGGCTTTAAAGTCCTTATCAAGATATTTCTAGACCAAAAATTGTGTGTGCACGCGCGTGTGTATGTGTGTGTGTGTGTGTGTGTGTGTGTGTGTGTGTGTGTGAAAGAGAGGGGGCAGGAATTTGCTTTTATTTTACTTGGCTTGGTTTGGTTTCACTTCCTTGTCTCTGTGCCCAGTGAGATGCCTCTTTGTCTTTCTGGTCTTTCCAGACCAGGGATTTTGTTGGTTTGTTTTCTTTGGTTCTTTGCTTCAGTTATTTGTTTCACTGCTCAGAAGAGTAGCTGATTGCAGGGTGGGGGGTTGTGCTTTATATCTCTATTGTTATCAGTGAAACAGGCTGGGATAGTCCACATGGAGCTATGGACCCTGGACAGATCACACCTTCCAAGAGTGATTCTCTGCCCTCTTCATTTTTCCAGGAGGCAATATCTAATTAAAATAAATACCAAGAAAATCTGGGAAAAGAAACAAGAGGAAATGTCCCACAGGGGCAACTTATGGCCCTGTGGAGGTATAGGGAGCATAGAATAGGACAGGTAAGGTGATGTTATTGGTAAATTCACAGTTGCAATGTTCTGGTATGTTAACTTTTCCTGGTGTGTGTGTATGTGTGTGTGTGTGTGTGTGTGTGTGTGTGTGTGTGTGTGTGTGTGTGAGCCTTCCATTACTATAACAAAAAACTTGAGATAATGACTTAAAAAGAGGAAAGGTTTGTTTTGCCCCACAGTTTTGGAGGTTGGCCATGTTTCTTTGGGCCTGTGGCAAGGCAGCATATCATGGTGGGAGCTTACAGAGAAGGAAGCTGCTCATCTCATGATGGACAGGAAGCAGAGGAAGAGGAAGACTGAAAGACTTCCAGTCAGGTCGCATGTCTTAAAGGCTCCACCACCTCCCCAAAGCATCACAGGCTGTAAGCAAGCCTTCAACACATGAACTTTGGGGGGACATTTACCCAAACCCTAGCAATGAACTTTAAAAGTCTTTTAGCAGGTATTTAACTAAGACCTCCCACGTCCTTTTCCTCATTTCCCTCCCCTCAAACCAGTTCTAGCTTCAAAACTTCACAGGACACCTCAAAACCACTAGACCAGTACAAAGCACTCCCTTCACTCACATGGTGGACTCCAAAAGCAACCCTGAGAGAGGACCATGAGCCAAAGAAGCCAGGAGGCTCAGCCCCTCCACCACCGTAGCCACGCTGGTGAGCACAGGATTTGTCTTTGTCCTTCTACTTCCAAGTAAGGGCTTCTGACGGAAAGCCAGAGCTAAGGATCACAACTGGAAGCCGCAGGCCAACAGCATCCCCAGGACCAGGGGCACAGAGGCCCACTTCATTGCTGAGTGCTTCAGCATTCTCTCCAGACCTCACCCTTGACCCACAAGAGATCTCTGGGGACCAAGGAAATGGCCGTTGTGAAAGCATTTCAGCAGATCCTGCCTTAATCTTTTATCTGTACAATGGGTGTAGTAAACAGTCTGTCCCATTGGGGTAGAGGAGTCAACATACAGGTTTAGAAATGCAGCAGAGAAGGAGCAAGCATTTCCGGAAGACTGACCAGCGTTGGCCACTGTAATAGTCAGGTCGGGGTGGAGCAAAGGTGACACCAGATTGACCAGAAGGGCTGATTCAGGCTGATACTCTTTACAGAGACCGTGGTAGGTTTTAGGAATCCCGAGGGATGCTGAGATGACAGAGGACTAGCAGTAGCCTGAGGCTGGAGCTATGGAGGACAGTCCTCTCCTCCTGACCTTCCTCTCCTCTCATATAACTCCATCGCCACAACTAGCAGAAGCTGGGGGCAAACAAGTCCCGGTGAAGCGTCCACAGGGTCAGCCCGAGGACCACAGAGCATGAATCTGATGGCGAAAACAGACCATGGTGACTGGCACAGCTCTCCATGAGAATGAATTTATTCTATTATTAAACAAAAAAATACAGGAAGACAATATTTTAGACTAAGCTCCTGCACTAGGCCCCTCCAGATCAAGCTAAAAATAAAAATGGAGCCACTCCTGCTAAAAGTCAGACCCAAACTAAGCTGTTCATCAACACTGTGAGAAATCGGGAGAGAGCATAGCTCAATTTCCCAGACAGCCAGTTTCAAATGGCATGGTAACAAAGCTCCTTCTGCCTTCTTGCTTACACACACACACACACACACACACACACACACACACACAAAACCGGAAGTCACCTGATGCTAACCATCAGTGATTTATCTCTTGTTCTGTCTCTGCCTCCCTGCCTTACAAGGAAAGTAACTTTGAAATGTTTTTCTTTCTGCTTCTTCAGTCCCTCTCTGTAAAACCAACCTCCTCTGCTTCACACATCAGAAAACACTCACTGTATTGATGGAATCAATTGTTACCTAATTCTAGAATCACAAAATAAAAGCCAATTGAGGTCTTAAAACTAAATTGTTATAATTTTTCCCTTGGTAGTATTAATATTAGTATTAACCAGTGCAGATTAATACTATTAGTGTAAATTAATATTATTAGTATTAACAACATCTCTCTTTTTTTTTTGTTTGATCTGTTTTCTTCTTAAATGACTTCTTGTATTCTTTTAAAATGGGGCCTTGAGTTTCTGTTTGAAGGATGTTGATGTCACTGTTTTTGTTTGAGCGACTCTTGTCCTCGAGTTCAAGTGAAGCAAGGACCCAGAGTGACTGAAGTCTGAGCCTGATCTGGTATCCACCGTTCGGAGCCCATAGCCCAGGCTCAAGGAGCCCAAATTCCCTTGCCTTCAAAAGAAAGAAGAATCCCAGCAGCTCAGGAGGCTGAGGCAAGAGGATCACAAGTTCAAAGCCAGCCTCAACAAAAGCAAGGCACTAAGCAACTCAGTGAGACCCTGTCTCTAAATAAAAAAAAAAATACAAAATAGGGCTGGGGATGTGGCCCGGTACCAAAAAAAAAAGAAGAAGAGGAGGAAGAAGAATTCTAACTCCTATAACAGAGTCGCAAGAAAGACTAGCCTGCCAGAGCAACACAAATACGAGAGACTGGCAGATATAAAATTCTAAAAAATTTCTTAATAATATGCACAAGTTCTGAGTTAACAAGCATGGTATATTGTGGCTATCCTGTTAAAAAAAAATCCGCTGATCATTTTTCACAACTTATTTATTCTTGGTGCTTGTTTCTTCTCCAATGAGGGAAAAGGGATAAAAGAACTTTAACATCTTTTTTTTTCTTTACTGAGTGCTTTTTGCATTATTCCTGAAATTCATTTCTACTTGCAGAAGGTATTTAGGGATCTGCCTTCTGACTTTAAAACAATATGTATCTAAATCATTTCCTATAGACTTTTAAAGCATTTTGTTCATCTAAATGTGGATGTTTCTGCTCTAATTGAAATTCCTAAATAGTCACTTTCTGAACTGTCAAAATGGTAAAGCTGTTGATGGGTGCAGCTCTGGGGTTTCTATGGCAACTACTTTCATTGCCTAGGCGACGCTGGTCTGCTGATGCTACCACTGAACTGGCTCAAATCTTGAAAACTTGGCGGCACCCAAAAATGTGAAGGCATGTCCTGAAAGTTTAACGGGCTTTTATTTTTAATGGCTAGCACCAAGCTTGGCTCTATCTGGGCTTGAGGGGAGTCAGCTCTGTCCTGAAGTTTTTCATTGTGCAGAGAATAGGAGATTTGACAAGCATGCTAATACCAGATCCTATTTGGATGGTGATCTTTTATGTGAGTAACTCCCAAATAACATTACCATCACTCATGGAGGCTGGGACGGAAGTTGAATTAGGGTGACAGAATCTTAGTTCATTCATGAGACAACAAGATGCTTCTGAATATAAATCAAAATTGGCACATAGACCATCTCACAAGACTACTATTTTTTCCCTTCCTCTTCTCCTTTCTCCCTCCCTCTCTCTCTTCTAAAGAGACAAGGAACATTGGAAGCTATAAACATCATGGTTTGTTACACGCTTTTGATGCCTATTCAAATGCAGCACATCATTCCTAAACCATCGCCTGTTAAACTATTTGTGGGAAAGTTGCATTAAAAATAAATCATTTCATGATAAGCGGTTTTATTGGTGCATGGTCAAAAAATTACCCAGGGAGAGGGAAATCATTTAACTTGCCTTCCCACCCACCCCCATCCACAGAACTCAAGTTTCTTCTAATTACATCCGGAGGACCATTTAAACAGGGTGGTCCATTTTAAAACAGTCTCATTTAAATCTACTTTGCATTAAATGAGCTTGCTTTTAGATGAGTTTGGCTGGCTCAAGAATACATCACGAAATGCAAATCTGATGATAAATAAAGCTTTGGCTACATTGTAGAAACGGGGAGCATTTCAAAAAACGATGTTAGCACTGACTGCTAAGTGGAATGGCAACGGCACTCACTCCTCATATTTTAAACATTTAAATGTATGCTACTGAATCAAACATGTCCACTGGCTATGTGGCAATTCGTAAGTAACACAAAATAAGAAGATAAGCCACAAGTTTCCCTCACAAGTTAACACTGGTAAAAATACAGGGGTGGAACAGTGGTGTTAGGAGTCAAGAACACTGCTAGCTAGTTCCAAGTAGCTAGCAGGCAGAATGTGGACCGCTGTGTGTCAGTGACGCCGCATCTCTTTGGTACTTTAGGCTGTTGGGTTGCTATCAATCTTAGTCTTGGCTCTTGGTTGAAAACAGAAATCCCGAAAAGGGTAGAAGATTAGTACGATTAATAATGATTTAATGGACCCTTAAGCTTTTTGGACTTCATACATACAAAAAAGGATCACATTCTTTAAAGTAAATAGCCCCATTGATAGCCAATCTAATCACAGCAATGATGCTGTTAGGATTACTTTTTTTTTTTTTTAATTATTTGAGATGCAACATTTTTTTTAAAAAATCGCCTTCAAGGACTGCAACACATCTGTGGCACATATTCTAATCATCCACCAAAGCCATTCTTTTATCTCCTGTAGTAACTCTGTGGAAGCCTAGTATGTGGCCTCCATAGATAAAATGATACTGGGCACACGGCCACCCAGCTAGTGATTTCCAGGTGTAGCCACATGAATGATTTCTCACTGAAAAATTAAAGTGCGGTGGATTATTTCCAGGCCTTCATGAAAACATGGTGTATGAGCTTCTCCGTGACATTTCCCATTCACCAAGGACATAGGAACTCTGTAGTGACCATACCCTAGGAGATGGCAGAGCAGTGTGATTAGAGACACCTGGATCCCTGAATGACTACATGGGGTAAGGAGATCTGCCCTGCCAACCAGGGTCTCTCCTTTTGAATTTGGGAAGAGACTATAAATTAATGAATTTATTCTTTCCTCCATTTCTTTCTTTTTTGTTTGGTTCTTGTTTGGGAGTGGGGTTTTTTGTTTGTTTGGATTTTTTTGTTGTTGTTTTTTTCTTTCTTGTTTTTGGTTTTGGTTTTGGGGTTTTGTTTTGTTTTGTTTTGGTAAATACTGCTTTTGAATCTTGGGATATGGTATTCTAAAAAATGTAGGCACTGAAAACGGTGGCTATAATGAAAAACAAAATCTATTTGGAAAAGTAAGTCTTTGTATAGATGTTGAGGAAGAAGTTTCAGTATTAGTCCTTGCGTTGGTTCACGAAATGAGTAAACTAGGAAGACACAGAAAAGTGCCCAGAAGGAAGAGATGGGACGACACATGGAGGAAACCATAGGGAGAGCCATGTCAACATGAACTCAGGCCCAATACAATAATCTTTAAATACAGAACATGTTCCTCGAAAGTTTTCTTTATGTTGAGACTGACTTCAACACTCTTCTGTATAGAACAGAATTCTACATAACTGAGAGGCTTCTGAGAAGGACAGTTTGTGAGATTGTATTGCCAAAAAATGAAACTTGCAGAATCTTCATGATCTGTGTCTGTTTATCTGCTGCCTTTGCAACCAATGGATTTGAACTTCATCGCTTAAAACTACAACAGTTGATGATTGTTCACCATGCTATAGATTGATCCAGACTATCTGGGAAACCCTCCTGCTCCCGCTGGTGGGGCTGGGGTCACGAACACTGCTGCACTCAGCTGAGAGCCTGGCCAGAACTGGAATAGTCAAGATGGCCCCTTATCCTTCAAGGCCTCGCTAAATATGGCCCCTACCCTGGTCAGCCAGACAACTTTCCTGAGCATCCCCAAATGAGGGCAGCTGGCTTCCAAAGGGAAGCATTTCAAGACATTAAAAAATAAAAAATAGAAACTACTAGATCTTTCAAGGTTTAGGCACAGAAGTTCTGGACTGTCACTTTTCATCCTCAAAGCAACTCTCACTCAAGGGACTTGAATCCCCTTGAGGGATCTACCTCCCTCAAGAGGAAGGTGTTGTTGGCTGTATTGGTATCCTACCTTCTGAAGCCCACTATGATATAATGAAGAATGTAATGGTCTTTATACCCAGTTCCTGGCACAGGGCTTCAAAAATCCTTGGAGTTTTCAGAGTGATAAGAATGCCTTCTGTTATTTACCACAAGCCCCCTTCACCCATATCTGAGCCTATGCTAACAAGGTCACTCATTATGGGGCCCCGGATAGTTTCACGATGAACATTGATCCCCGGAAAATAACCACAAAATAAGAGGCTTGGAATTTCAGCCCCTCTGGGGAGGAGAGAGGAACTGGAGGTGGAGTTCAGTAACTAATGGCCAATGATTCAATCAATAGTGCCTACAAAATGAAACCTTGATAAAACTCTGGAGCAAGGGGACTCAGACAGGTTCTTGGTTGGTAACTCAGGACTTAATGAGGCACCTGTGGAAGCCTGGAAGCTTTGCACCCGCAGCCCCCAAGACCTTGCCCTCCCAACCTCTTCATCTGACTATTCATTTGCATCCTTTATAATAAAACTGTACTGGTATCATACTTTCCTGATTTCCATGAATCATTCTAGTGAATTCTTGAACCCAAGGGAGTCATGGGAGACCCCAAATTTGTAGTCATGTTGGACAAAAGTGTGTAACCTCACACTCAGGTCTCCACTTGCAACTGGTGTCTAAAAAAGGGCAACATTACTTGGGGCCCTGCCCTTTAACTTGTAAGATCTGAATGCAAACTCTGGATCATTAGTGTCAGAACCAAATGGAATTTCAGGACCCCCAGTTGGTGTCAGAGAGCAGCTGTTGGAATGCGATCGTCAGATAAAATCACCTCGTGGTTGAAACACAGGCCACAGGATGACTCATCTTAGTACTGATGATGTGGCCTCTGTCACAAAGATTCAGTTTTCTCATCAGCTAATGTTGGTACCTATATGCATGCCTAATAAGTAATTAAAACTCACAGGAAAAGTAATGAATGAGGAACGCACACACAAAAAAATATAAGCTACTATTACGGCCCAGACTCCAGTACATAATCAAAAATCTTATATATAACCCAGCAAGAGCTTTGTGGCCAGATTTTTACCCTTTTTCAAGTCAAGTGAGAGAAATAATGAAAGTAGATTCCCAATACTAAAGACATAAATTTAACTTTCTATGTCTTTGGTGTGCATGTCTGAGATTTTTTTCATCTGAGGTTTTTCCATTCAGTTCCAAGCAGAAACTCGGCAACTTCTTCTCATGAATCATCTTTCAATGGCACTATTCCACACCCAGCAGAAAAATTATGTGAGGCCATGGACTTTGCTGGCCAGCACTCAAAGAAAACATGCAAAACCGAACTCCATGTGGTCTTTGAGTCATCCCCTCAGATCCTGAATTCTCTCAGTCTTTGAATCTGAGTTAGGTTAGCGGGAATCCCAGCTGGGTACTGGGGAGACAGCTGCTCTCAAGACCCAGCAGGACTGTGATAGAGATGGTGCTGTGAACAAATCAGAGGCATCAGCTCCCAGGATTTTGCTGAGCCCCCTCATGGAAGGTAAAATGAGTCCATGTCACTTGCAAGAGTTCAAGGCTCTGGGGAACCCTAGATGGCTTTCCCAGCTCCATTGTGCCATTGTCCAAAGGCAATCAAGGACAAGTGATATCTTACAGGAAAGCAAATAAGACAGTAAGAATATAGTGTGGACAGTCTGTGCCCAGGACCACAGAGATTAGATAGGACATGGAAAAGACTTAATTCAACTTAATTCAAACGTGTGGAGCTCTTCCTTTTCCTCAGCACAGGGGAATGCATGACATGGGATCTCTGGGTTCAAATGCCCTTTGTATGTGCGGACACACAAACCCACACACTCCACATCTTAGAAGACACAACATTGAGAGAGCGCATCAGTCTTTACGTAATTACCATCAAACTCTTCCAGGGAAAAACCCAAGAATAGTCTGTTACTCCGTGCAAGGGCCTGACTGAGACTTAGGGTGGACATCACTAGCCAAAGATTCGCCACAGCAGAGGACAGGAGAAATCATGTCCCTTCTGTTAAGCGTTTTTCTCTCATCTCACAACCTTAAAAAGAAAGCTTCCAGATCATTTGTCTCCATCACAAGACTTATAAAAATGAGATGGAAAAAAGAAGTTAAATTATTTTGGCCCATAAGTTTCAGATGGAGTTGTATATTTCCCTAAAGGGTCAAAAATAGAACATTTATTAAACGGCAAGTTATTCAAAACCGGCACAGGCCCCAGTTGTCTTTCAAAAGCTCTGATTTACTGCCTATTTCTCCCTTGAGAAAGGCCTTTTTTAAATGTTCATTTCCATTTTAAGAGACTCAGGGCTTTGATCTGTTGGGAGCACTCTTTTTCTCTCTCTGACTGGGGCTCTTCAAGTTCTTGAGGCAGAATCAGAGCCCGGCTCTCAGGACCCGCATTTCTATGTGGCCTCCCAATCTGGAGGTCAGAACCAGTGAGTCCCAACACCAGGTGACACCCTCACCCCTCCATTCTTCACGCCTCCCTAAAGAGCCTGCGGTGGGGGGTACAGGGAAGGTGAGATGGGCTTTGGGGCCCCCACACCCCACAGAAGCAACCAGGTCTTCCTTCAAAGTTAATTCAAGTTTTCATAATAAATTGAATCTTGTTACTCCCATAAAGTACAATCACAATTCCTTCTGAAAGACCCCCGTCTTTTTCTTTACCTCGTGCGGGCCATGCCGCTCTGTGTGGCCATGAGGTCTTCTATGGTAGGCAAGTTGGAAGACAAAGATGGACACAGGTCACTTTTAATAGCACACCCATTGGTCTGCTTTGTGTTCAAATGACACCGCTCTCCTTCTCATGTCTTAGTAGAGATTACCAAAACCCTCCCCTTGACGGACTAAGATAGGTCCTTGCCAGGTTGTCCACCCCACCCTGACGAGCAGCGTGAGGCTAGCTTTAGCTGCCACATACCTCCCAGCTATAGACACACTTGGCCTCCCCTCCCATTTGGATCTCCTGCCCAGGACTTCTAACACACACACACACACACACACACACACACACACATACACACTTTGAAGTCAAAGTGTGGAGTAACTCCAGGTGTCCCTCCCAGCACTGGACACTGTCTTATTCTCTTTCTTTCTTTCTCTACCTTCTTTCTTTCCTCTTCTCTTCTCTCTCTCCTGCATTAACACAATGAATGTTTTTGTAGGTTTCCAATCCAGCCAACCTGAAGCTTCCCCTGCAGTAGTTTGGGGTTGGGCTGCACGCCCAGGGAGCTGCCTTCCGGTTGTCACAGAGCACCTGATCCCTGGCTCTTCTGCCCCATCTGCTAAGCAACTGTTGACATAGGATTAGGGGGAGGGCAGAGGCAGAAGGAGCGATTGATAGTTGGGCCTGGGTTCATGGCCCCCCTTCTTCACAGGTAAATGACACTTTTAAAAAAACACAACTCTTCCATTTTCTTCTAGCACATTCATTGTTTGTTTGTTTGACAGATTACCTGCTCCATCAGCCGTGACAAGCCACTGCATAGCAGAATCCAGTGTAAATCTGGATCTCTGTGGGCAAAAAAGGAAACCAATCCACCATGCTCTGTGACGCCGCTACCCACCAAACAGGAGATAACAAGGAGTAGTCTCCAACACACTTTCAGTGGCAGGGAGGGAAAGAGATCGTGTTCCTCAGGAGAAATGGGTTAATTTTATTTTATTTTATTTTATTTTTGTAGCTGCAGGCAATCGGTGGATAAGTGGGTATTACAATCCTGGTACATCTCTAATTAATAAGATCAATTGCCACTGTATTTTCTTTTACAAACTCATTTAGATATGTCAGGGCTGCAATTATTTTGAGAATGATCTGGTTTTACGCTTATTCATCTTTCCTCTTCCTCAAGGAGAAAATAAAACTGTCATCTTAAATGCCCTTTGAAGTCTGTTTTAGATCCTTGATTGAAAATTAAAAACAAAGCTCTCTAGCCTCATGCCATTTACAGGGTCAGAGTTCCTGTCCTCAAATTGGTGTGTGTGTGTGTGTGCGTGTGTGTGTGTGTACATGTGCCTGGGTGTGTTGCTTGATTTTTAAAGGGTGACATTGGCTTTCGAATGACATATCGCTCCTCTGTGTTCTCATCTCCTTAGATCTGCGAGAATTCCGACGTCTTAGATCATTTTTTAAAACTGAAAAGCACCGGACGGTCCTTTGGCTTGTCTGTTATTTTCTGTTTCTGAGAAGAATGTCTCCGCAAGTGGATATTATAACTCTTGTTAGAACCTCGAGGATGATTCAAGTGGCTTCACTTAGCAATTTCACACCAACTCTTAATTACCACCAATTGACTGTGCAGAAATCCATCCCTGCTTTTAAGGACCCGGATGTCATCTCGCCAGGAGGGATGAAGTTCCTTCTCCATGTCTGTAATGGCCAGCTTCCACAGAGTCACCAGAGACACCTCCTAGACCTGCCTGGTTGTTGGATCCCTTGCTGAGCAGGGTCCCTTGGACAAAGTCAATATTGGCCATCCCTTCAGCACCGGGGGTTGCTTCTAGACTCTCCATCAGGGGAGAGTGAGCCTACTTCGTTTCAAAAGGAGATTTAAACCTTCTCTTAGAGAAGACAGAGGCTGGCATGAGGCTAACAAATCAAAGAAACTGCACCAAGATGGAGCAGCGGAGTCCCCCAGGCCATCACCTGCCTACAGCTCCCGCCCCTGCCTCCTGTCTGAGCTGTCTTTAAGGTTTTAACATTATCCCTCTGTTGACAAATGAATGCTTTTCTGGAAAATGAGGTATTTCCAGAAGCTGGCAGAGCCTGAGTGGAGCACAGAAAGCATGGCCTTACTCTCTGGCTCCCTCGATTCATTATTTGAACGGGAGAGGCCTGGAGGTTTTGCGTGAGCGCCACGTTCAAGGTGATGATAAATGCAGTCTGGCAGGGTGGTAATAAGGGAATTTCTAGCCAGGTCCTGTCTAGACCATGGTTTGTTAGGGAGGAAAAGCCACAAAGGGGGGCTATGGAGCCCTGTTCCGTGGAGACACTGTCCTCGGGGAGCAAGCGCCAGGCACATTTCCAGGCTGAGCCTTCGTCTGGCCCCTCGTCGGGGCTGTAAATCACCTCGGCCTGTCTTTCAGCAAGCTCTGGGAAGCTTATAAAGTGAACACGGTTTCTGTTGTCCATAGCTGTGCATTAAGCTCGGTACTGTCAAGTCTAATTATTCTCATTAAGGCCTGAAAGTTTTAGGGATTAATTAAGCAGAGAGCAAAAGCTTAGGCAGAACAGCAATATTTTCCCCTCAAGGATTAGCTCGTCATTCTGGGGGGGTGGAGTTCCTTAGTGCTACCCATTGCTTTATAAGATAGTGAAGTGTGGAACTCACTTAATGTGGATTAGAAATCGCCTACATTTCACATGTGCTATTCAGCCATGAAAATAAGCCCTGGCCCTTGTGCCCATAACCCAGAAGGCTCACTAATGAGAACCAGGCAGTGGGGCTAATGAGAAATTCAATACATGCTGTCTCTCTCTCTCTCCCATTTCCTTTCAATTTTCTTTCCAAAGGATCTGCTGTGGTAGAAAAGCCTGTGTAGATGCTGGTGTTCTTCTTTTTACTTGGTGGTGAGCTTAAGCATTATCTAATTCCAGCCTTTCTTACTGTAGATGTGAAAACACAGATCTATTTGTCAGCTTTATGCTACTGTAACAAAATACCTGAGATAATCAATTAGTAAGGGAAAAGGTTCATCATGGCTGAGAGTTTTGGAGGCTTTACTTAATTGCTGCTTGGCCCTATTGCTTTAGGTGTGTGGTGGCCACAGTACATCATGACAGGAGCTTGTAACAAAGAAGCCTGTACACCTTATGGCCATCAGTAAGCAAAGAGAGAGAGGAAGGGGCTGGGGTCACAATTTTTCATTCAAGGGCATGTCCCTAAGGGCCTAACTTCTCTGCACCAAGCCCTGCCTCCTAAGATTCCACCACCTCCCAATGGCATGATCTGGGGACCAAGCTTTTACACATGGGCCTTTCGGGGACACTTATCCAAATCATAACACAGGATTCAGCAACTTGCTCAAAGGGACAGAGTTAATGGCAATGCTTCTTTAAGAGAAGGTGCAAGGAACCTCCCAGAAGCATTGACAATCATCAGTTGCAATAGAATGGGGGGGGGGCTCAGCACTCAGACTTTAGGGGACCACACACTACAGAAATGGGAAGGTCCACGTGGAAGAAAGGAGGATGGTAAGGACCCCGTCTACATGGGAGCCCCAGGAGCTCTGGGCCCTGTTTGCTGAGGGATTTCAAGGCTTCCTGAAGCCGGGGGAGGAGGATGCTCAACCAGGTCCTACAAAGAGAGAGAGAAGCGTGGACAGAGGTCCTTATCTTCTCCTGTTAGCTCCGGTTTTCCTCAAGGCAAGATTTTTAGGAGAGGCGGGTTGGGGGTCCTTCTGCCTTCCCATAAAGGTGCTATTCTGTCTGAGGGCTATAGGGGAATGTCCTCCTCCTGCATTTCCCAAGCCATTCCTCTTTAGCTGAGACCTAATGCCTGTCCACAGGTGAGCTGCAGGAGAATCAGAACCCTAGAGCTGGTCCCTGTTCAGTGGTGGCCTCCCCCTGTGCCTGGCAGGGAGGGAGTACCACCTCCCCCCACACACTCCCATGCCCTACATCCCCCCACCAGGACCACCCGCATCCTGTAGGTGGTGGGAGAGAGGGAGCCCCACAGACACTCAGGATACAGCAGGAAGAGTGAGTCTGGCGTCACACTGGGTCAGGGACCTCAGTGTACCCTTTTTCCTCATCTCCAAGGAACTAGCTGGGGCTCCTCATGGAAAACCTGGGAAAAGCCCAGTGGACAGGGGCTGCATTCCCTGGGCAGGGTCACTCCCAAGGGGACGGGTCAGCAACACCAGGCAGGACAGCCACAATGGGAGCAGCGGCCCTCCAACAGCATGGGCCATTGGTAAAAGCACAGCGGCCACCACCACCACAGCAAGCTGGCCGCCATACCCAGACGTGACACCTCCATAGACCCCTCCACCTTGGATCATGAAGAGCGTCAGTGCCTCCCCCACTCTCCAGAGCACTCTGTTTGGAGTTCTTTCTGCTTTCTAAATACCATACTTGTCTCTGTGTCACCTATGATCCAGGAATCCAAGAGGCCCCATCCTCGTTGACCTTGCACTACCAACCGAATGTTTGTGACAGCCCCCACCCATTCACATGTGACAGCCCTAATGCACACTATGAAGGCATTTGGAAATAGGGCTTCTTGGAGGCACAAGAGTTAGATGAGACCACGTGGGTGGGACACTCCTGAGGGACTCAAGCTTCATAAAAAGGGGCTGAAACACCAGATCTCGCCCTCGCTCATAGGCTATGCCCAGCAAGGAAGGCCTGTGTCAAGACAAATGAGAAAAGGGCCCTCCTGGAGCTCAGCCAGGCTAGCACCCTTCTAGGTCTCAGGAACTCGAGAGGTACATGCCAGTTAGTTGTTCAGGCCAATCAGTCATGGTGGCCCGTGTGCACATAATTCTGAGCACACATGCTGAACGTTTTAAAGCAGTTGTAAAGCATCTTTTTTTTGCCAAATCCTGCCATCCTAGTGTCTCTGGCTGAGCACTCCTGAGCTCTTCCTACATATGTGAACCAAGGCGCTCAATAAATAGAACTAATTAAAGAAGGGAAAGGGACAGGAGGGCACGTCTGAGCTCCCAGCACGATTAACGGCTGTGATGGGCTGGCAGTAAAGCAGCCGAGAGCTGAGACTTGCTGGGTGCTTAGCAGACGAGATGGCCACTGGCTGAGGTGCTCTGACTTCCAACACAACAGGGCCCCACCAGTAAGTAAAGGCATTTCCAGCTTCTCCTGTGGGAAAGGTCATCTCCCAGCAGCCTGAAATACTAACTTCTTTGCACAACCTAACCAAAGATCTAAGTTGCTTGACACAGTATTAGCTTTTCTTAAACGGGTATGTGTCATTATACCTGGGAGCCTAATTAATCATATTTCCAGTGCATACACTGAATAACTTGAGATAGGAAATCAATGGCATAAATCCATGGTTCTCATGGTTTGAAGGCTTCATATCTCAAGGTTGGGGTTTAAAATCAGAACTGCCGGGGGGGCGGGATGGGGAGATGGGAGGAAGATCTGCTTTTTAACTTTAAAGAAAATTAAGGGAAAGGCATAAGAGTAATGTTTTTTTTTTTTTCTGTTAATGGCTAGTTCTGTATCTTCTTCAACATTGTGAGCATAAAAGGCAATGTAAATATTTTGTTAATAACACAACTAGTTGGCAGGCCTGTTGGTACCTTCTGAATCCAGTCACAGAGCTCCTTGGCTCTGCACTTCTGCCCAAGTTCTCCCAAAGGCAAGATCATGCACACCCAGGCAGGATTGGGGAAAAAAACGAACGTGGGTAAGGAGTGATGTCCCGACAGAACCCCTTGCAAATTGAAAATACCCTAATTCAAAAATGCATTCACTAAAAAAAAATGAAAGAAAAATGCATTCACACCCTAACTTATGTGACACTGCAGCTCATGGCACAGCATACTCTAGACCGTCATGGATTCCCCCTTGGGGTCCTGGGCAACCTGGAGCTTGGTCCATGTCACTGCCCAGCATCTCCAGGGAGGATCGGACAGCAGATCACTAGCCTGGGAAAAGATCCAAATGCAAAATTCCAAGTATAGTTTCTACTGAGTGCGCACTGCTTTTACAACATTTTAAAGTTGAAAAATTAGAAAGGGAAACTGATGTAAACCAGGTACTACCTGTAATGTCATTTTTTCTGTCACTTGTTAAGACAATACCTCCTTAGATGCCGGAAGCTTCAACGTGGCTTTTTTTTTCCCTACTTCTTTAATTCACTCTATTTGCTGAGCCCTAGGTTGACACGTGTGAGATGTGCTCAGGAACACAGTCGGTGACACCCCAGGATTACCCAATTTGTCAAAAAGGATGTTGTGTGACACCTGAAGCTTCTAAGGTGTGTGTCGAGAACCATATGGCTTTGCCAGTGGACACATTTTCTTTCCTCTTTTAAGCTGGGTCTTTGCTCATTCATTCTTGACCACAAGCCTCACAGGCTACAGTTGCTAGGAGCCGGAATGTGACAAAGGGCTGTACTGTTTGGAGACCAGAGGAACCAGGAGCAGTGGCCATTGGGAACTTGGACAGTGAAAGGCAAGGGACATTCCCTGCCCAGCTCAGCCAGTGTCACCCCTCCCTCCTGTTCCCTCCCACTCTGCAACTCAGATGCAGCAGCCAGGGGCAGGTAGGAGAGCAAATGAGGACAGCCTGCTGGGCCCTCAGAGAGGCTTAGCAAGGGGCTCCCACGTGGCTCTACCCATTCCCATGGTGAGGAGGGGACACAGCTGATCTTCCCATACTTCTCAAGTAACGCTGGTTATCTGGATGTTATATGAGGTCACCAGTTTCTTAAGCACAAATTCAAGTTTTTGAAAAAAAAAATATACAAAACTAAATGAAATGTACCCACGTGCTTGCATGCTGGAATTCTTGGGGAAGGGAAACCCCAGGGGTGTTCCTCTCTCCTGCCCCGCCACCCTGAGGTCTTCCATGGGTTCATTAGCAAGTATTTCTAGACATCAGCGATGTGCCAGGCTTTGTTCTGTGCTGGGCATAGGCAGTTAAAACTCAGACAAAACACCTGTCCTCGATAAGCCACAGTCACTGAGGCTGGATGGACAGTAAAAGAAGTGGGTAAGAAAAATGGTGTGCTAGAAGGTACATGGGGCAAAGGGGAAAGGTTAACAGGACGAGGATAATGGGGAGTATGAGGTGGGGTCCACTTTTGAGGAGGGAAATCAGTAAGAAGGTAACATATCCCCAAGTGAGTTTTGTAGATAACTGGGGAAGAATGTTCTAGAAAGAGAAAGAACAGTAAGTGCAAAGGCCCTGAGGCAGATCTAAAAGGGACCAGGCCATCAGGAGAGGCATGAATGAGTGAATTTGGAGAAGAGGAGGAGAGGAGGCCAGAGAGATGGGCTGAGGCAGCCCCTATGAGATGTGGAGCCATAGGAGGGCTTTGAGCAGAGCAGGGACTTGTTCTCAGAGGCAGAGGGCACAAAGAGGACAGGGAGGTCTGACAGTGGTCCAGGTGGGACACAAAGTTACCTCCAACTAGGAGGATAGCATGGAGGCCAGGAGACATGGTTGATCTGTTGGCAGGTGATCCCCCTCCTTCTGGATTCTTTTTTCCAGTCCCCTAGCAAAAGCAAAACTTGGCATCATTAAAAAAAAAAAAAAAAAAAAAAAAGATTTCCCATTTTAAAACAACAACAACAACAAACTATCCGCTTAGCTGCCTTCCTCTTCCCTGCCACTCTCCTAGAGATCTGTCCACTCCAGCAGGGAGAGTTACCTAAGGTCAGGAGATATATTGAGGGGAACAGATCTGAAAATAAGCACCGGCTCCCACACCCACACCCTGAGCAGCCCCAAACCAACCACGTCCCCCGTGCTTTATGTTTGATATATTTTTGGGGAGAAAGCAGGAAAGGAGAAGGAGGAGGACCCTCAGTGGGAGCCCAGGATTCAAAAGACCCCCAACAAGCGACTCTACCACCAGCCGTCATGTGTGGGGAGATGGGGACTGCAAATGTGAGCCTTCCAGAGCCTCTAGTTCTCTGGTCAGTTACAGACTGATGTCTGATATGCACACCCCATGCTGCCACGTGCTCTTGTTGATTAAGTCATTCCATAACTCTGTGGATGACGGGACTTATTCAGACTCCAGATATTTCCAGGCACTTAGAAAGGGGACAGAGCATGACCAACCAGGCATCCTCCTTGGACCCAGAGTGCCCAGTGGGTCACCTGAAAGGCACCTCCTTTCTACTCACGGCAGAGGCTCAGGTGCCCCATTAGAAAGGTGGGTGACTGGCTCCTCTGAGCTCAGGGAATGGCTCCTCACTCTGCCTGCCACTCACACCTCCTCTGGGCTCCTGCCCTGGTCTGCTTCACTAGCAACACCTGAAATGTTGGGGCTGTATTTACCAAGACTCCCTTATGGAGATGCCCTTGGCGCCCCACCCGTATCCCTCCATGTCCCTTCTACAGCCGAGGGCCACACACTGCAGATCCTGGAGTTCTACTCATTTCTGGCTTTGGGAACCTCCAAGCTAAGATGCAGGGACAGCAGAGTGGCCAGAAGGTCACTGCTGTTGAAGGCATCCTCAATCAGCAATGAGCAGGAGTAGACACTGCCCGGCTTCCTCGGCTCTCGGCTGCACGAAATGTGAGACACATTCTAAAGAATCTCCAGCAACTCCCCACTTGGATGGCGCTCCAGCTGCCCCTTGGAAAACAGCTCAGCAAAACCCCCTCGACTGCTTCCTTCTCTTCCTGTCTGCCTTCCCCACTCCCCAGCCACACTTCCTGGACTCGCCTCCCAAATAAACTAGTAGCACCTGAAGTCCTGCCTCAGCGCCACAGGCAGAGGAACCTGAGCAAGACCTGCCTCCAGCTGATACTACGGTGGAGTGGCCAGCCCAGCTCCTTGGGCTCCGCACTGACGCCCACAGTCCCGGCAGCTCTGGCTTCCCCATTGGCTCCTGCATGCAGGTTGGTGACATGGCCCCAGGGCTTGTTCCACACCCCCTGGTTTTCCCAGGTTCACTCTTCCCGGGGTTGTGCAAGGGAGCCCGAGTGTGTAGCTGGGTGCAGAGGTGGCAATAGGGGACTCTCTGCAGCACCAGGGTGCTCATGGAGTGTCAGATCTTGAAGTCACTCAGAATTTGGACACTCAAAGGCAAAGCAGAGGAAAGGCTTTCAAGGCAGGGACCAACTGTCTACATCCAAGTCTGTTCTGGCTGGCTCTCCGCTGGTTGCCATAGAGCATCTCTGGCCCAATTCTTTCACAGGTGGTTTCAGAGTTATGAGCCAGAACCATGGCCATGCTCATCAGGAGAGCTGCCCAGAGTGCGGGCCAAGACATCCCGGAATTCCTGGAATCATCTTTGGGTATTTTTAGTGCCCTGTTCCTCACTCTTCCTCTTTGGAAAGTGCCTGAGTTTGGGGGCTGGAGCTTCCTTCCCTCCGCCCCCAACAGCACATGGGTTGACCCCATCTGAGAGCTTCTCGCTCTAGCTCTCTGGTGGCCAGCCTTTCTCAGGAGGACCCTAACCCTGGAAACCTCTGCAGATGTCCTTGATTCCTACAGAAATTAGTCCATAACCAGATAGGTTCCTGGGGGACCAGGCTGTATCCCCAGTGCCTAGAACACTGTCCACACATTCTAAATAGGTGCTTAATAAAACCTTCCATATAAGTGAACCCGATGAAGTGGCTCTGCAATGGAGCTCAAAGAGACAGTTCAGCCAAACAGATCCTGACAAGAAAAAGGTGTGATTGGACTTTCTGAAAGAGTCAAATCAGGCAGGATCAGGGAGACTGAACTTAACAAAGACTCTCTCCTTTGATTAGAATATTAGTCCGGCTCTAGTACTCCGCCCACCCTAGTCCAGCCTCTGACTTGCCCTACCCCACTCCATCCTCGTAGAATCCAATTTGAGCAAGAATCTTGCTAAGTAAGTTTAGGGGAAAATCTGGCCCTAGATGTCTGACCATCCTTCACATCTTGTCACCCTCTCTGCCCTGGCGACAGCCTCATCAAATCACTTAACTACAAAGCTCCTAAGCCCGATGCTTCCTCTCCATAACTTTTGATTCACTGGACCCCTGTCCCGGCTTCTTGATTTTAAATTCCCACTTGTCTTCATGGGGGTAGAAGTTGAGCCCAATCCCTCTCCCTCAGTGCAAGGCCATGCTACAGAGGTCGCCCTCTTGGGTACAGTATGACTCACCATCTTTAACAAGTGTCTAGCAAAGTGAACCAAAGAAAATCGAAAAGACAGAAGTGACGAGTTCAGTCATCAGGGTGAGAGAAGCCGTAAGGAAAACACCAAGGCATGAAATGAATGAAAGCAACGGAGACCAGATAGATCAGAGAGGCAAGGAGAGTTCCAGATTGTTCCAGATGTCTCTGGTTCAAAACTCAGGATGGCACTTTTTATCATTTAGATATGAGGTGTCCCCCAAAAGTCCATGTGTGAAACAATACAGGAATGTTCAGAGATGAAATGATCGGATTATGAGAGCCATAACCTAATCAGTGGATTAATTCATTTGATGGATAAATAACTAGAATGGATTTCTGGGTAGTAACTGGTAGCATGTAGCTGGAGGAAGCGGGTCACTGGCGGGGTGTCCATGGGGATATTATCCCTGACTCTGTGCTCAACCTGGTTCTGTTTCCAGGCTGCCCTGCCCTACATGGATTTCCTCTGTCACCCCTGCCGCCATGATGTTCCATCTCCCTTGGGCCCAGAGCCATGGAGTCATCAGACCATGAACAGAACCTCTGAAACTAAAAGCCAAAATAAACTTCTGGTCCTCTGCGTTGTTCCTGTTGGGTATATCGATCACAGTGACACAGAGCTCACTAATACAGCACCCCTGACAGAAATCAAGAACAGATCAAAGACAAATAAAAATGTGCTTTGCCCTTGAGTCTCAACAATGGCAAAGTTTGACTGCTAAATAGTATCAAATCAGAAATTTCTCATTCATCTATCTGAACATTTGATGGAGACCTAGAGATCCGTCTTTGGTAAACCAGGCCTTAAAATGTACACCCTGTTGATACATAATTCAGAGAACAGCTACCGTGTTTTGAACCTTCTCTCTAGAAGCATGCATGACCTTTTTAAACACACATGTTTTTATAGAAGTGCTAGGGAACCAAGAGGGAGCTGGAGGTCACAGTGGGGCAGGATTTGTCATCTTCTGCCAGCTGTCATGGGGCCCGTATGGGTCAGAAAAGGCTTCCCTGGACAGAAGCATCGTTGGCATATTGTTCTCGCCCCTTTTCCATTCAGAAGCACCAGTATTTGGCAGGTCATGAGAAAAATCCGCACATGTGCTCTGTGCTCTGGTCCCTTCTGCTCCTTCCTCCCATCTTCAGGTCTGTCAACTTCCTTCCCTGTGACATTTCTGTTTGTCACTTTTTGATCTCGTGGATGTGGCTTCATTAAAAAGCAAATTGTCATTTACAAACGGCCATTCTGAATTCTGCTCCTGGTGATGTGGAACCCTCCACAGCATGGAGGATGGGCAGAGGGGTAGGGGAGGATGGGAAGGCTCAAAGGATCCCTTGGACACATCCTCAGAAAGCTCCTATCACACTGGGTGTTGTGGATACCATGAATAGCAAGGGGCCTCCGTTCTCGAGGGGGCTGGAATGCCACGAGTCATGCTACACCATGTCACTTCCAGAGGAGGAAGCCACCCACCACCATGTTCAGGATGAGCATGCTCAGGCTTGGAGCCTCAAGACCTTCCCAGCACCCACAGCTGAAGAGAGAGCTCTCAGGCCTCCTGACCCTGGCCTCTCCCACAGCTGCGCATTGGCTTGACAGTGGCACAGGTGTGCTCGTTCCGGGTTATTCCATCCAGGACTTTGAATGATTCTTATAACCTATGAAGCATGAAAAAATAAAATAAAAAAAAATTTCAAAGCCTAGAATCCAGTGTAGTGCCAATTTCTATCTTTCCTTTGTGTTCAAGATTGAAGTTGCATGGAATAAACGGAAAATTTGGCCTCTTAGGTGACACCCTTGGTGATTCGGCCTGCCTGAGAAATATGGCTACAGCCCCCTGTGTGCCCAGGAGCTGGACTCTTGCACCAGCTTGGTCAGTGCCAGATCCAAACATTCTAGCAGGCATACTGATTTGGTTACTGACGCATTTTGTCACACTGTGACCTAATGCCACGCTGCGGTCTCAGGAATGGTTAATGGTGTTATTAATAGGCTGTCCCAGAGGAACTTGATCCCGATCCGCCAGTCCAGGAAAACAGCAGGAAGCCCAGCCACAGAGGGGATTGCCTGTCTTCAGCATGGGGAGGAAGGTGGCACCTTTGACGTTTGTTTTTGTTTTTGTTTTTGTTTTGTTTTAGCAGTTAAGGAAAGTCCAGGCCAGCTGCTTCCAGACAGGCAAGGCGCACAGGTTGGGCACGAGCCAGGTCTCCAGGCAGCGCTGGATTTGGGTGGAATCCATGAAACCACCTTCCTGAGGGGGGCTGTCCCCAAATGTGTGGCTGCTTGAGATCAAAGGCAACATGCCCCCCACTGGAGGGAAAAGAAGCACAGCCACAATTAGTGACAGGCTCTAAAGAAAGGGGCACCTCTAATGAGTCAGAGCAAAATCTTTCCAAGTGCTCAGCCTGGGAGTAAACCAAGCAGGCTGCTCAGCCACAGGGGCCACAGGACCGGAAAGAGCAGGTAGGAGGACAGGACAGGGGCTTCCTGCCCTGCAGGGGTGGACACATAGTAGGTGCTCAATAAACATTCATCTTCTTGCCATACCCTGTGTCCTCATCCTGCTCAGGCATTTGTGAAAGCCACTCAGGGTGGCCATTTATGCCAGGAAGATGTTCACGTGTACATTAAATAAATACAAGTCCGAATCCTACCCATCCATTTAGAATAGACACAGAGCTTCCGTGGTCTGGCCAGATGATGTGGCCTTCATTTCCAAGACATCACAGCTCCTGTGGGTTTGGCCAGCGTCCACCCATGCAGCACAGACGGGAGCCTTCAGGACTCAGACCCCCCGCCAAACCACCAACTCTGGATTCACACTTCCTCCCATGAGCCCTTTTATTCTTGGTGCACAGTTTGCCTTTCCTTTCCCTTAATTCTTGCCGCCCTCATCCCCGATCTCCCTTCCAGGGTCCAATCTTCTAACCAGGGCTCCTCTTCTCCCATGAGGAGAACTTGGCCTCTCCTGTCACCCATGGCTCCTTTCCTCAACGGAGCCCCACAACCTCGCTTCCCAGGGATTTCCACATAGCGACACGGTCTCAGTGATGTCTTGAAATCGCGTCTTATTTGTCCTGACAACTACATGCAGAGCCTGTGATTCCCTTCCTTCTTTTCTCATCTTTCAATCCTCCCCAAATTTTAAAAGTGTATATTATACACAAGCACCTCCAGACATCTGGTCAACCCCTTTCCCCACACCTAGCAACTCCTTTTTATTGGGACACTGTTGATCTGGAAGTAGGTTCCAAGAAGATGCCAAATTCTCTTTACAGAAAATATCTAGGAAAATTCATTCATGAGGCCTCCTCCAGCCTCCTTCTCCAGCCTTGCAGCAATTCTAGGTCCCTGCTCCACAGCCAGCTTCAGATGCACGCATGCGCACACACACAAGAGGTCGTGGGGGAGGCAGAGCCAACCTTCTCCACTCCAGCACTGACTTCTTTCTCTGGGAAAAAGAAGCTCGGCTACCCAGCTGTCAGTGGGTAAGGAGAAGCAATGCAGAGTCACACTCTCTGCTCAAGGTCAAGCGACCTCTGGCTCCACGGAGTGGGGATATGTCAGCTCACAGGCATCCCTCACAGCTACCCAGGAAATCCAGAGTCTCCCCCTAAGGTGCCACAGCCTCAATATGAATACACCCAACAGGAAGCCAAGCCCCTGACATGGGAAGGTGTCATGTGACTTAAATGGGAATGACAGCATCCTCAGAAGTGGTAGATGTAGTACCAGCCTTGGGCTGAGACAGGCAGGAGTAACATAGAGCTGTGGTTCACCTCCAGGTGGACGAAGGGGGTCATTCTCCCCTGCTGCCAGCCAAAGGCATGTACTAGTATTGCGGGGTGTGTCCATGTCCTAAACCCTAGGACCTTGGAACATGGCTGTGTTAGTGAGCTTTTCATCACTGTGTCCAAAATATTCTACAGGAACATCTTAGAAAAGGAAAAGGTTGTTTGGAGCTCCCAGTTTTAGAGGTCTCAGTCCATGGTCAGGCAACTCCATCACCTTGAGCCCAAGGTGAAGCAGAGGATAACTGCTCAGTTCATTATGTTTGGGAAGCAGAGAGGGGCTGGGGGGAGGGTCACAGAGAGGATAAACTCTTCCAGATCACACCCTTAGTGATCCCTCCTCCAGCCACACCCCATCTACCTTCAGTTACAACCCAGTTAGTCCTTTCAAAGTATTAATCCATCAAATGGATTAATCAAGTGGATTAATCCACTTTTAGATTACAGCTTTCATAATCTAATCATTTCATCTCTCAACATATCTGCATTAACAGGAACTTTGGAAGGACACCTCATATCTAAGCCAATGGTCTTATTTGAGAAATGGGTCTTTACATATAATCAAGTTATAGGTCTTGAGATTTGGGTGCCCCCAAATCCAATGACAAGTGACCTTATAAGAGCCACAGAGAGAAGAGACGTCCCCGAGAAGGCCGAGGCAGTGATCAGGGTGACAGAACCACAAATCCAGAAAGGTTGAGATTCACCAGAAACTGGAAGACGTGAGGAAGGCTTCTCCCCTCAAAAGATAATCTAGCTTTTTAGGCAGCATGTCCTTGCCACCACCTTGATTTCTAGCTTCTAATACTGTGAAACAATAAATTCATCTTGTGATAATTTGGTGCAGCAGCCCCAGGAAATTAGTACAAGAGGAGAGGCACAGATCTGCCCAGCCAAGAGCCTGGCCTTGCTTAGGTTCCTTTAGTCCCCGTGAGCACTCCTCTCTTCTCTCTCATCCACTCTGCAGCTCCAAGGATCTCCAAGTCCCCAATAGAGCTGGGGAGCCCTAAGTCTCTTTCCAGTATGTGGAGTTCCTCTGCTCCCTGGGCCTGGAATGAAAGCACAGAGGAGTCCTCTTCAGGAGGGTCGTGGGACCGAGCACAGGCCTGGCTCAGAATCAGTACTCAACAAATAAACACTCACCTTCCCCTCCCCTCCGTGCCACTCCCCTGGAATAACAAGCCTGTGCTCTGTCTGGCTTATTGCTTCGGTGGCAGCACTGCAGGGCTATGGCAAAAGACTGTGTCACAGATATTGCATAATCTATATGCAATTATTATATGGCAATTAAAAATAAAATAAGACTTTTAAAATATTGATAAAATGGTGAATTTTATATTACATATATTTTATCATATTTTTAAAAGGTTTGTAATGTATTATACCAAAACCCTTTGAATTGTACACATCAAGTCAGCAAATTATATGGTATGTGAGTTACTAGCTTTCCATTACTGTAATAAAGTATCAATAAGCTATTGTCAAAGAGACAATAAGCTTATAAAGAGAAAGGGTTTATTTGGCTCACAGTTTTGGAGCTTTCAGTTCATGATTGGTTGGCCCCATTGTTTGGGGGCCCATGGTAAGGTAGCATGTCATGGCAGGAATGTATGGTGAAGGAAATCTGTTCACCTCATGGGCAGACATGAAACAGAGACAGAGAGAGACCGGGGTCCCACAGGTCACTACCTCTTAAACATTCCACCATCACCAAATAGTGCCAAAGGCTGGTGAACAATTCTTTAACACAAGGACTTTGGGGATCATTCCAGATCCAAACAATATCAGTATGTGAATTATATCTCAATAAAGTCATTTTCTAAAATTCAAACAAATTTTAAAACACATACACACACACACATACACACACTTGCAACAACAAAATAAAAACACTTATGGCTCCGGTTAAACTGGGCCTGGGGGAAACACTTTTCCAGGAGACAGCCTGTGCTAGCAGGCGCTCCTGACGCCAGCCTTGCTGGGTCTCTAATTGGCCATCATCTCCTGGCTGCTTCCTGGATTCGGCTTTGGTAAGTGTTTTGATGTTGCTCAGACAATGGAGTCGTCAGGCTGCCCATCCCAAAGGCTGTGACCTTCAGAGTCCTGTTTTCCTCTTCCCTCTGTGCACTAAAACCCCAGGTTCAGGTTCTTCCTTTGCTGTCTCTCTCTTAATTAGCATACCCTGCATTTTCTAAACCACCTCTCCTCTCCCCAGTGTGCCGTGAAGCCTTTGGTTTCTCACTCCATCACACTTTTGACGTCTCAAAAGTTGTAGGCAGGGGTCACAGGATATTTCCATGGCAGGAATTATCAAATAGCAATAATCTTCAATGCAGTCTATATTTCTACCATCTAGACACAAAGACAGAAACAACTTGCCAATTAGCCCTTAGCACTGCATCAGGAAGGACGATCTAGAATATTGATATGCTGCATTTGCTGTAAAGGTATTACCAAAGAGAATTGGCAATATCCACCTAGCAGCAATAGAAGAACTAGGTCAGAAAAATATCTCATATATAAACGAGTATTTATCGTCCACAGAGAGGTGCCGTGACCAGATCAGGGTGTGTGTGCTGTGATCAGCTTTAACACTAGCGGGAACATTCTTCAGCCTGACATTGTTCTTGGCTTGATTTGTGTTTTGCCCATAGAAGGCGGTCGGTGAAGAGAGGCAGAGAAGTCCAGAAGTCCAGAGGGAACGTGACTGCAGTCAAAAAAAGGGAAATAGAACCATCTCAAAAACTAATGTCCAGCCACACCTAACAGGAAGTATTTGGGAAGTCAGCATTAAGAGACTTTGAAAGGGAATAGTCTCGATAGGAGCCGTTGTAAGCATGATCTATCTCATTCTGATTTTTAGAAAGATGGCAATTTGCATAGCACACCTGTATTAATCAGAGCCTTGATTGAGTACCTGCGCCTCTCTCCCTTACTCTCAAATCTTCTAGAAGGACACTGGGGGAATTGACTGTGGTGTTCAAATAAGTAGCAGGGAGTGGAGTCTAAAGCCACGGCTCAATGAAATAATTTGGCAGTTTTATTAGGAAATTGTTATATTTACCAAAGGAAAAGCTCATTTTGACTGCAAACACTGAAAAACCAAGCAAATCATTTCAAAAGCTGCATGGGGAAGATGAGTCAAGTGCATATCTGTCCCCAGAGAAAGACAAGCTCAACAAAAGACTCCAACTCGTGATGATCCCAGGCCATAGCCGGATGATATAATATCTTTGCTTTTATTTGTGATTTGGAACCACTGTCTTATGGCACTGTGGGTTGGCCATGCAAAAGCCATTCTGAACTTTCAGATACTCACTTTCCAGGGTCTGTTTCATCTAGGGATGTCAGTGTCTCTTGACTTGGGCCAAGGAGACAGCAGGAGGTCTGCTAAAGGTAGGCGTGGGGAAACACCTCCCTCCTGTAAGAGGAAGGCAAGGGACTGAGGTGAGCGCCACCAACTCTTGCCCTAGTTTCTGCTCTACACATGGCTATGATGCTCTGAGCTGTGATGTATGTTTTGCGACCATGATATTCCCCAGGATGAGGGACAGAAGCCAGCCACTGAGGATGCCAGAACAGAGGACTGATTCAGCTGAGCAGTGGAACCCACACCAGTCTCTACCACCTCCAGGTTCCTTAAAGAGAAAAGCAAATGCCTATTGATTTAAGATACTGATTGTAGGGTGGGATTTTGATACCTATTCATTACTTTGCCCATTTGCCATTGGGGCTGTTGGTCTTTTCCTTATCAATTAGTAGGATTTCATTGTCTACTCTGGATGGATCTTTATGAGACAGATGTGTGGCCAACATTGTTTCTACACTTTGGCTGATTTTCAATCTCTCGGTAGGCTCCTCCCATGAGAGAACACTCTTATTCTATCAGGTAGTTAAATTTACCACTTATTTAGTGGCTTTTCACGTTTCACACCTGCTTACCCAACAGTGGCTTACCTTAACATTATGAAGACAGACCCCTATTTTGCATCCTGAAGTTGAATTACATAAACTTTCACATTCTGTTTATGATTTTCCTGGACCTAATTTTTAAGAATATGAGAAAGGAATCAGAATATGTTTCCCGTATGGGTATTTCATTGATTTGGATCATTATGGAAAAGGCCATCGTCCAACCAAAGTGCCGCCATCTTTACTTTATCATAAATCAAGTAGCTTTGGATGAATGAGTCTGTTTTTAATGCTTCCTTCTTCCACACTGATTAACATTTATATCTTATAGGAATACTATGTTCTCTCAACTGCTGAAGATTTATAGTCTTATCAATGTTATAAGCCCTCTAATTTTATTGTTCTTATTCAAGGAAAACCTGGCTATTATCTTTGAATTTTCATATCAATTTTATAATTAGCCCATCACTTTCCCCAAAACAAAAAAATTCTAAATTTGCACTCTTTAGATCAGTCAGTTCTTTATAATATTGAGTTAGCAATCCATGCATGTAGTCTACTTCTCCTCTATTAGGCTTTTTTAAAATTTCTCTTTAATATTTTCTTCCACATTTTTCTTTAGATTTATTCTCAATATTTAATTTGGGAGGGATTCTATTGTAAATGGCATGTACTTTATTTCCTTTGTAATTGTTACTTGTATCTAGGAACACAATTTTTAAGTATTGCCACTGTATTCAAATTTACTTAGTGATTTCAATATTTCTCCGAACTCTTCCTTTTTTAAATCCATAATCGTTATCTACAAATGTCAGTAATATTATTTATTCCTTTTGAGTCCTCATAGCTTTTATTTAAATAATTTTCTTGCTAGAAACTGTAGTACCACACTAAAGAATAATTATTCAGGAATCTTTTTTTTCATTCCTAATCCCAAGGGATGACTTTTATATTTTACATTTAAGCAGGATGATCACAACAGATTTTTTTTTTCCAGTACTGAGGATTGAACTCAGTGGTACTTTACTACAGACCTTTTTATTTTTTATTTAGAGACAGGGTCTCATTAAATTGCTGAGCTGGGCCTCAAACTTATGATCCTCCTACCTCAACCTCCTGAGTTGCTGAGATTACAGGAGTGCACCGCTGTGCCCAGCCACAGATTTTTTTTATGGATGCCTTCTATTGGATGAAGGAAATGCCTTCCATGTTCATTTTGGTAAGTACAGATTTTATCAGTCATATGCCTACTGAATGTTCTTAAATGTTTTTTCTTCATCTATTGTGATGGTCATATAGTTTCTTCTTTTGTTTTACTAATGTGATGAGTGATAATTGTTGACTTTAGATTATTAAGTCAATCCTGTGGAATTAACCTAAATTGGTTGTGATTTCTTCTTTTTATACATCACTGGATTTTATTAGCCAATGCTTTGCTATAGAATTTAAAATTTACATTTGTGAAAGTGATCTGCCTGCTATTTTTTCTGTCTTATAATGTCCTTGGCTTTAATTATATCTAAACTTATAAGTTTTTAAATGTCTGAGAAAATTATATATGATCAGTTGCGATTTAGTATTAAAGTTTGGAAAAATTCATTGGTGAAAACATAAGGGCCTAGAATTGTGAGGAAAACTTTTTAATAACAGATTCAATTTTAGTAGATATTGAACTATTCAGAATTCCTATTTCTCTCTGTATTAATTTTCATATGATCTATTTTATAAATTATCAAATGTATTAGCATAAAGTTGTTGACATCACTCAATGAGAGAAGAATCTGAAATAACGTCTTTTTTTTTTGTTCTTAATGTGATAATTTATGTTATGTTCCTTCTCTCTCATGCATAAATACATATCTTCCTAGGGGTTTATAACTTGTATCCTTTTTTTATAAGACAGCTTTTGATTTGGTTGACTTTCTGTGTTATGTATCTTTCATCTATGTTATTAAACTCTCATCTGAGTTTTCTTTTCCCAGCTTCTTCATAAGAATCTCACATCATTACTTTTCAGCCTTTTTTTTTGTTTCTTTCTTTCTTTTCTGATGCATTTACTTAAGATTATGCATGTCCTTCCAGCTCACATTTGAGTTTTTCCACCCTGGCAGGACAATTCAACCACAGTCCCTTCTGGGCCCCAGAAGTCTATCTGAGTCTTTAAATGATGAAAATGATTTCAAATTCATTTTATTTTTACAATTTAATGAATTAAAATAATTGGAAATCATAGCCTTAATCACCCCTTCGCCAAAAAGAAGAAAAGGGAAAAAAAATCCCATGTACTTTGTATGTAGTTTTTGCACAGTTTATGTTTTGTTTTGTTATGTTATGTTATAACACACCTATGAAATAGGTTTATCTCTAGTTAGAGTCAGGGAAACAGATTCAGGCACCAGAGGCAGGGCGGAGGGAGCAGAGTTTGAACTTGGGATCGCTGTCTCTTTTCAAAATTGAACACATTTATGCAAAAGCCCCACCTCCTTATGTCTCTCTTTCGTTTTTCTTAAACATGTGCAGTAGCTCTCATGCCAATCAGATAGCAGAGGCAAGCACCCCACCTGCAAGCTTCCGGGGAGACCTGGCTTGGGTCTTGGAGATCCCCAGGAGAGGCGCCCCAAGAGCTGGGCTCGGCTCCCTCCCGGCACTCATGTTCACACAGTGGGGCTCCCAGTCACCCCTTGGCCTCTCCGTGATGCAGTGAGATTCCTGGGTCTGTGATTTCTGGGAGCTGTTCTTTCTCTCAGACAACAATGAAATTTCACAGAGGGTAAGAGCTAAGACACTGTAATGAAAATGGCAACACTTGTAAAGAACGAAGGAAAAGCAAAAGGAGGGGGTCACAGATGTCCTTTGGAAGGTGAGATCTGACCCAGGAGTTAGGTCTGTGTGTTCTCAGGAGCCCTGGAGGTGTGCGCATGGGCTCCTGTGCATTTTGCTGGCTGCAAGCAGGAACCGAAGGGAGACAGGCTGGGCACATTCAAGGGGCCAGGAAGAGGAGGAGGGGTCCTTGGGTGGGAGCGGGCAGAGCTATCTTTGTGGTAGAGTGGGGTAGCTGTGTTGGAACATACTGATTGACACACGATTCTGGGCAGGCCGTCACCTGTGGGCTCATCAGCCTGCCACTCATCCTCAAGATGCTCTGTGCTTATTGGTCCGGAAGGCCTGGCTCAGCCTGGCCTCTGGATCACTAGGCAGCCACGGCAGCCATCAGCTGTCATTATTCTGGAGTCCTGTCACACGGCCCAACACCCACCAAAATTCCCAGAAACTTGTGAGACACACAAGTTTCTTCTCTGCATTCCCGGGATCCACAGAGGAGCTCAGCACCTCCCAATACTTCCTGGTGCTGTCCCGCGTGCCAGCCCACCAGGGCCCCTTACCCACTGGCAAAGGAAGAGAGCCCAGGCCAGCCAGGGACAGCAACTCCTTTTTCAACAGCAGTTCTTCCCCAAGTCAGGTGTGAGGACTGGGGGCTGTTAATCAGTTAGGCGACGCTGATTGCATCTTAATAACAAATGCAAAGAGCCCAAGAGCAGCAATTTGCAGTAATGGGAAAAATCAGAAGGTCCCTGGGGTTTGACAGGAAGTAAACACTCTCCACGTTCAAATTTGGTGGAGGAAAAAATCATCTGTGAGTGCACTGGGAGCTGCTGATGTTTTGGGCCCTAAAGGGGAAGAAGGCTGAATGAGAAGAGACCAAGGCTGGACAAAGGGTGGGGAGGCTGAGGCCAGAGCCCGCCTGGCTCCATCCTCCACCCTATGTGCCTCCCTGCTGGAGGCACCCAGTGTGGGAACACCTGCTGTCTCCCATCCGTGCTACCAAATGCCCAGCAGAAACCAGCAGAAAAGACCACTGCTAATAAAATCTGGCCAAGCAAGTATACTGGATTCAAAATATCCCTGTTGAAGTTGACCAGGAAAAGGGCCATTTTTCCCACCATCCTTTCTTACTGTGAACACACAGTCGAGGGCGGGGATTCTGGGGGCTTCCTCCATAAAATATCCCTACCCTGCCAGGAGATTCCTTGCTTTTATAATCTCCTTGGTTATCCCTATTAGAGGGTGAAACATTTTCCACAACATCCTTTTTGCTCCTCTCTGAGAATGTTCCCGATGCTGAACACACATATTTTTCTTACATGCAATTTGATTTGGATGGTTTCTTGACCTGCATCCAAATCGAGCCGTGGGTAATTATTACTGTCACTATTGTTATTAATACTGATATTTATCATAATCTCACCAATGCTGGGGACAGCCCTTAATCTTGCTGTTTTATTTGGTTGAAGGGAAAAGTGCGAAACGCTGGCCTCCCTCCCTGTTTATCCTCTTGTATTCACTTTACCAAACTCCTACTACGGGGATAATTAGCCCAGTTTATAGCGATCCCGAGTCAGCTATAACTCTGAATTGCTTTCAGAGGATACTGCCAAGACCAGTGGGTGGAAGTCCCAAGATTTATCTCATTAAAGTGAGAAAATATTCTATTGTTATGGCTTCTACCCAGATGGGAGTAGTGAGCTCCCTGTCACCAGAAAGAGTCAGGTGGGGGCCAGAAGATCATCCATCAGGTCAGCAACCATAGGGCTGTGGGGACATTTCCCTTCCAACCTAAGGAGGTTTGCTGGAATAAGGTGACGAAGATTAATTGGAGACAGGACATAAATTTATCACCTGCAGGGGGAGATCACTGGGCAACTTCCACTAGCTCAACATGAAACAGGCTTACATACCCCTTTCCCAAGGGGAGGAGCGGGGGGAGAATAGCCTGTGTTTAGGGGAATCATAAATAGTTTTTAGGGGAACTCAAGGGCTTGGAGAACATAACAATAGCCTAGGACAATCCATTTGGTCCACAGATTCCCTATGGGACCAAACTAGAGTACAATGGTGTGACCAAGGCCTGTGCAGGTGTGTAGATTGGTGGCAGTTATTCTTCCTTGATTTGAGTTTAGTTTTCTCTGGTTAATGACATTTCAGTAAGAAGATGGAAGGTGGTTGTGTTCTTCTTTCTGCAGACTGGTCTTTAGGCAGATCAGAGAACTCTGTAGAAGGTTCTCTTTGCCCTGGGAGGACAGCCCACAGAGGCAGAGGGACCTGGATTCTGAGCCTAAGTTAAGACCTTTCATTGCCTTTAGGTCCAATTGCTCAGTATGCCAAAAAAATACCACACTGGGGGTTCAACCCTGTCTAGCCTCAATGCTGGCTAGGAGAGTAATCAACTAGGACTGTACTTCTCAGACTTCAGATCCATCAGAATCACCCAAAACCTCATTCACACATTTCCAGGTCTTCAGAGCTGCTGATTCAGTAAGTCAGAGAGGCAGGGCCCAAGAAACAGCATTTCTAATATGGCCCCTGTGTGAATACCACTGAACTAAGGGGAGATCATATTAGCTCATTGAAAGCTTTCTTCCTAATCTAAGATTTTAGGATGCCCTGAAGTAACAATCATTCAAAAAGAAACCAAGAGCAGTTGGCTCAGGTCAAAGAGATAAGTAGTGGCCGTTCTCTTATGAACTTAATACGGATGTTTAACAAGAGGATGAATTTAGTCTTTACCTTTTAGCACTGTGCTGTCTCCACAGATAATCTGATTTATGCTACAAATTCTCCAAAGTCTGCTTTCTTCCCCACCGTTTCATTTTACTGGAAGTTTTCCATTGCTCATTTAGTTCACATGGGAAAATTGCACTTATTCAAAAAGATAAAACCCAGGGTTTAGTCTTTCTGTAATAACTGTGCACCTTCTGGCTTTAATGCCTTAAAACAAAAATAAAATTAAAAAGTCCTCTTTCCTGACATATGAGGAACACCAACTAGCTCCCCAACCATATCTGGTGATCTCTGTTACTCTTTACCACTCAGGGGCTATGAAATCGCCTGGAACCAAGTTTTGAGTATAAGAATCCTTGAGGCAGCTGTAAAGCAGTCTATAGAGAGATAAGCAGCCCCAAGAACACCTGCTAAAGCCTTCGGAGCACCTCCCATGCACATTGCCAAATGTGATCCCCTGACCCATGCAGGATGGACAACATAATAACTATTTCCTCCACTTTACTAAAAAGGAAGGTGACACTTAGAGAGTTTCTGAATTATCCAAAGGTCACAACCAACATTATTGAATGTTGTAGAAGAAAAATTCAGATTTTCTGACTTTGGGATTTTTTTTTTTTTTTTTTTTTTTCCTACCTCACTAAGCTGCTTTTAGAAACAAAACAGTAAGCCAAGAGCTGAAGCAAGGAAGACAGGTAGGGAAATGGTAAATTTGCAGGAGCTAGATAGGCATAGGGTGCTTGGAGAACCACCACTCCCCTCTCTACCTCCTCAGTCTCCCTGGCAAACCTCCTCAACCATTCATCCATCCACTGGTCCATCCATCCATTCATTTATGCATTAGTCTATTCATCCATTCATGTGTCCATCCAATCAACCAACCATCCATCCATCCATCCATCCATCCATCCATCCATCCATCCATCCTTCTGTTCATCCATCCATATCATTTCAAAAAGGAAAAGACAGGCCCCAAAAGGTGAAGTGCCTTGCCCAAGATCACACAGCTAGTTAATAGCAGAGTCAGGGCTAGAACTAACTAGAACTCAAGTCTTCTGACAATCAATATAGACTATCCACTCTACTAGTTTCCATGAGAATAGTAGCAGGATATTTGTGGAGATTTATAGGTGTTCTTTGCTCTGTTTTCTCTTATCTTATTTCCCTTCCCTGTATTCTAGAAGTAGCCTATTATTTTATGCTTACGGCCTGAGTAAAGGAAAGAGATACAAGAACAAAGTCACTCTTGGGGTATACAGTGTGCCAGGCAAACATTTTTGTAGGAGGGTGGGAAACTCTTTGAGTCACCCCAAATCAGCATGCCAATAATACTAGGATGGTGGTCTGGTCTTATGTGGTTTTAAAGAAATGCTCTTCTAATCAGTGGGTGTGGTCTGCTTATAGGCTGCCCTTTTAGAACCAGAACCCAGCACTGAGGCTTTGGATGATTCTATTGGTGCAAGGTCTGGGCCCTTCAGGTATCTGGTAGATTCCCACCTGGAGAAAAAGTCAGAAAGTGCTCCAAAAGGAAGTAGCAGGCATGTGATCCATGTATATTTCAGGCAGTAAAGATGGCCTTAGAAAGGTTCAGAAAATACTTCAATGCGCAGCTTCCCCTTAGTGCAGGTTCCGGGGCACAGGTTCTGATAATCTGGGTCTAAGAGTAGAGTCAATGCAAGCTTGAGGACTCAGCATAAAATACATACGATTACTTAAATATAAGGTTTCCCAGCATAGGGAACACATCTTCCCTGGGCTAGGGGAGGAAGGGAGAGGAGAAACAGAGGGCAAGAGAAGAGCTCTGAGGTGCTCCGGGTACTGAGTTCTGCCCAAGCAAAAAGAAAACAGAATGGATGCCACACACCTGAAGTGCAAAGGAGATGGTCCTCCTGGGCCTAGGAAAGCCAGGAGAGTAGTGATCCTCACCTTGCCCTCCTCCCGATTCCACCATGCCTGGCAAGGAGAACAGCAGAGGAAAGTCTGTGGCATCGTGGGGGTGGGTGGGCCACAGGCAGCTCTCAGAAGCCTGCCCTTGCCCTCCCTCTGTGTGCTGTGGGCCGGTGACATGCTACCTGTGCTCCTGAGGGTGGGGTAGGCATGGCAAAGAGAGACCTCTGAGAGGTTTCAGGGTCAGCAGCTAAGGACCAAGCAGAGAGCTGGGTGAAGGACTTTTCAGCAGGTCAGGATAGAGATGTGACAATACCCAGGACAGGAGGCCCTACTCGTGCCCTCCCCTCTGCATTTCAGGATTGTCTGTCTCCTGGGGTACAGATGAAACCTTAAAGAAAGAGAGGAGCATCCTAACCTGGCAAAGAATATGTTTTCACCACTTGGCTGAATGGGGGCTCCAAAGAGAAATTACGTTGCTACCAAAACAAAACAGGAATATTCAAACTATGCATTTTATACATCTCAAATTTTATCTTGATGTCCCACCTGCTACAACAGGCACCAGTGAAAAGTTATGGCAAACATCCTGGAGAGTGTGGATAGATTAGCATCCTGGAGGCCTTTGGTCCCAGGCATCCTGGCAATGCTTGGGCAGCAGGAAACAGGTATAGGGCATTCTTTGGGATTCCTTGTACCTGGAGGTTCTCAGTTCTGGTCTCTTACATCTCCCGCAGGCCTGTGATGCTCAAGAGGCCATGGAGAAGGAACACAGCTCTGGTGTTGTAAGGCTATCCCCATCCTGTTCACCCTCTCCCAACCTCTAGCCAAAGGATGAGGAAAGCATGTAAAAATGGCCCCAAGCCTCTCTCCTCAGAGACAAGCAGCTCATCATCTTGAAGGCGGCTTAGCTCCAGCCTCAGCAAGGCCATGCCTAGGTCCCAGGCCCCTGGCCTCTGCTAAAAGGAGCCCTTCTCCCAGACCCTGAGCAGGGAGGGGTTCAGGGTAGCCCTGAAGACACCAGCAGGGGGAGGGGACTCTTCCAGGAGCACCTGCTAAAGTCATTGCTTATCCAGGCACAAATCTTTTCTTCTGTTGTTTGCAGCAGAGAGGACATTCTTGTTTTGTTATGAAAACGTCTGGGTCACCTGAGGACACATTTTGCAATGATCCAGCTGGCCTTTGTCTTTGTGTCATCAGATCTCTGTGTCCCCTGCAAGAGTGATGGCCATCATTTCCACAGTAATAAATACCCTGTAACTGAACTAGTTAGGAGAATAAAAAAAAAAAAACAAAAAAACCTCTAATCTATGAAATAATGCCTGATCCTCTGTTCTCTTTCAGAAAGGAAGAGAGTGACTAGCATCCCAACAGAGTTTCACCTCGGTTGACCGCAAAGCAACATGTTTTAAAGCAAATGAATTTGTAGTAGGAAGCAATCATATGTAAAAATATCCATCCACAGGTAGAAAATATATCCCCAGAGTTTTTGCAATCCAAGAGTAATTAAGACCAATCACCTATTCATGGTATAGGTATAGGCATAGCTATAGGTATAGGTATAGGTGTTGGTAAAGGTGAAGGTGTAGGTATAGATAGGAGTACAGCTATCAGTATAAATACAGGTACACATACAGGTGTAGGTGTAGGTACAGGTACTGGTGTAGGTATAGATATAGGTATGGGTACAGGTACAGATATAGGTATAAGCTAAGCATATGGAGAAGCATAGCAAGTCGTGAAATCTAGTCCCCTATTACCACTTACTAAGCTGTTAACAGTTCTGCCCCAACTCCCAGCACCACCCTAGAGTGGGAGAAAAGAACAGAAAAAGTGTCTTTACTCTCAATGAAATGACAACCTAATTTAAGAATCACAATTTTCCTTAGAGTCATCAATTAGAAAACAACACAAATAATTACTATAATTAGTAAATACAAGAAGAATAATAGCTGACCTGTCTTAAGTGCTTTCTGGATACCAGATCCTCAAGTAAGCACATGTTACCTCAGTAGATCCTTAAGGAAATGGACAATAACTGTTATTAGCGCCATCCTGCACAACCAGGGATTGAGGGGTCTGAGCTGGCCCAAGGTCATGCAGTCAGGTCAGCACCTGAACTCAGATCTGCTGCATTTCAGGGTGTGTGAGTAAGCACCCCTCAGCCCCCACCCCTGATCCATTCTGTGAATGTGCCAATGAAAGGAACTGAAAGTAAATGTGAGAGTCATTCAGGGAAGACAGAGAGAGCACCGAGCCCCGAACAGTCAGAGCAGTGACATGCACTGTCTGTACCAGGGATGCCAAAGCTTGACCTGAACTGGGGCCATGTAAAGAGAAAATGGTGGCCGCTGAGCTCTGATCCTGGCCACATGGGGGAGTCGAGAGTCCTGGGAAACTAGGTTTCTACCCCCAAGTCTGTCCAGCCTAGGTCTGAAAAGGTAGGTGACTTTTGCAAGGTCACCATAGATCCCTTAGCTATAAAAAATGGTAATTAGAAGAAACACTGTGTAAATCTTGTCCTGGGGACAAGGGTCAGAGGAGGACATGGTCTAGCTCAGGATACAACTGGGAATTTATCCTGGAAGCTTATCTCCTTTGCAGGAACGTCTTTGATTGAATGTACCTGAGCACCTCGAATATCAGATTGTCGCAGACCTGATACCCAACACCCAGCTGACATGTGCACAGTCACCTGAGCCGTGAATGGGTTCTTAGCTTCCATGCTTTGCCACTGAAGGCCTTGAGCTACCTTGAAAAAACCCAGATCTCAATGATATGCAAAATGAAGGGCTGCATCTCGGTTGTGTGAAACTGGAACCTGCTCCCTCTTAGGGAGATAAGGGTAGAGGTGAGACTGGAAGAAGTCCATGGAAGGGTGAGAGAAGTGGGTCCCAGTGGGGAAGGCTGGACCCGGGACTTGAACCCACATCTGCCTGAACGCAAAGCCTTAGCCCCTGCCTGGCTCTGTCACCTGCTCTGATGGTGGTGCAACTCTTAGGTCACTGGCTGCTTCTCTGCATCCTGAGTTGTGTCCAGAATGAAAGGGAGGTTATTTTACCCAAAAAACTCCCCTGCACACTCGCAAGCACAATGTGACATACAAGTCATTGTCGATTCTTCAAAGAGTTTCTTTTTCAGGCTGAAAAACCACCACCAGCCAACAAGGATAAAAATACAATATGGAGGATTTAAGCAAGAGTGAGAAAGTAGCTGTTAAGAGCCCGCAGTTATTCCTTTTGAGGTATATTTTATATATAGCCCAAGGTACAGATCACAAGTACACAGTTCAACAAGTTTTTTTTTTAATATTTTTTAGTTGTAGATGGACACAATGTCTTTATTTTATTGCTTTGTATGTGGTGCTGAGGATCGAACCCAGGGCCTCACGCATGTGAGGCAAGCGCTCTACCACTGAGCTACAATCCCAGCCCTCAACAAGTTTTGACGAAACAAATTATATACCTGTGTAAGAGCCACCCAATCAAAATACCAAACATTGCCATCACCCCAGAAATTTTCCTTTCTAGTCAGTTCTTGCCCTAGAGGCACCCACTGTTCTATCCCCATTGATTAATTTACCTCATGTAGAAGTTGGCATAATTGGAATCAGTGTACACTCTTGCGTCTGACATCATAGGCTCACCATGTTTTTGAGCTTCATCTGTTGTTGTAGATACTCATTTTTATTCTTTTATTCTTTTTTATTCTTTTTGCTGAGTGTGATTGCAATGTATAAATACATTACAATTTGTTCATACATTTTCCTGTTGATGGATGTTTAGGTTACATCTGATTATTAGCTGTAGCTACCATATTCTTTTACAAGGCTTTTTAAGGTTATATGCTCTCATTTTTCTTGAGTTAACATCTAGCAGTGGAATGCTGAGTCACTGAGGAGGAACACATTTAACTTAAATACCAAACTCTGCCAAAGAGTTTTCCAAGGTGATTTCACAACAGCGAGAGTTCCAGTTGCTCCACATCCTCGTCCACATTTGATGTTCATCTTTGACGTTAGCTCTTCTGGTGAAATCATCCCTCATTGTGGTTCTACTTTGCATTTTCATAAGGGCTAATGATGATGGACATCTTTTCATGGGGAATTTTTATTTTTGTGTTATGTTCTGTTTATTTTTCCATTTTTACATCTTCTTTGGTAAAACTTCTACTTGAATCTTTTGTCCATGCTTTTAATTGGATTGTTTGCAGAGGTTCTTATTATTGAGTTTTGAGGGTTCCAGAATACAAGCTTTGATATGTTCTGGATAAAAGTCTTTTATACATGTAATTTGTAAGTAAATGTCTTAAGTATAGAGCTTCTCTTTTCATTCTCTTACAAACACTTCTCCAGAGCAAAAGTTACTAATTTCGACAAAGCCCAATTTGCCAATTTTTTCTTTTATGGGCTAGGCTTTGAATGCTGTACTAAAAAATCTTCTTCTAGCCACTTAAATACCAAACACCACTGGGTGTGGTGGCTCACACCTGTAATCCCAGCACTTTGGGAGGCTGAGACAGGAGAATGACTCACAAGTTCAAAGCCAGCCTCAGCAACGGCAAGGCACTAAGCAACTCAGTGAGACCCTGTCTCTACATAAAACACAAAATAGGGTCGAGTGCCCCTGAATTAAATCCCTGGTACAAAATATATATATATATCTTTTCCTAAACCAAAAAAATCTTTTCCTAAACCAAATATTATATCCTATTTGTTTTCTTATAAATTAAATGTTCAATGGTTTTGTTTTACATGTAGGCCTATGTTCCATTTTGAGTTGATTTTTGTCTGTGGTGTAAAGTGTGAATCAAAGTTAATTTTTTGACATATGACTATCCAACTGTTGTAGTAGCTTTTGTTGAAATAAACTCATATTTTTCCACTGAATTTATTTAGCACCTTTTAAAAAAAAATAATTGATCGTATATGTGTGGGTAACTTTCTGAACTCTTCTGTTTATCATAATGTTAATATCTCAATTATTATATCTTTATAATAAATCTTTAAGTCATATACTATATATCTTCCTTGTCCTTTTTAAAAGTTGTTTGAGCATTTTAAGTAATGTGCTTTTATATATGGATTTTGGAACCAGATTATCAATTTCTGGCAAAAACAAATGTAATAGATTTTGATTAGGAATTCACTGAATCTATTTAATGGTAGCAAGTTTTGAATCAAGAAGGTCCATAAATATGTCCACAAATTTAAGTCTTCGTAAATGTCTGTTAGCAGAATTTTATAATTTTGTTAAATTTATTCCTACATATTTTGTTTCAGTGGTATTGTTTTTATTTTAGTTTTCAACCTTTTTGATATTAGTTTGTAAAAATAATGTTTGTTTATTGACCTGTATTCTACAAATTTGATAAATTTATTTCCAGCAGTTATTTTGTAGATTCCTTGGTATTTATTATATATATAATCATGTCATTTATAAATGTAGTTTTATTTTTTCTTTTTAATTTTCAGGTCTTTGATTTCTTTATCTTGCCTTGTTACAGTGGCCAAGACCTCCAGCACAATGTTGAATATAAGTGATGAAAGCAGTTTTGTCCTATTTCTTATCTTAGATGGAATGTGTTCAATAGGTCTTCATTTCATATGATGTCTGCTATGGGTTTTTTGCTTTGCTCTTTTTCTTTCAGATTTAAGACTTATTTGTCTTAAATATTCTTTAAGACAACTCTGTCTTCTATTCTTATTTTGCTAAGAGTTTTTATCTTTAAATAGGTGTTGAATTTTGTCAAGTTACTTTTTCTTCTCCTCCTCCTGCTTCTCCTTCTCCTCTTCCTCTTCCTCCTCTTCTTCCTCCCTGCTCCTCCTTCTCCTTCTTTTTCTTCTTATTATTATCATCAAGGATTTAACCCAGGGGTGCTTTACCACCAAGCCACATCCCCAGCCCTTTTTATTTTTCACTTTGAGTGAGGATTTCGTTAAGTTGCTTAGGGCCTTATTAGTTGCTGAGGCTGGCTTTGAACTTGCAATCCTCCTGCCTCCTGAGTTGGTGGGACTGGAGGAGTGTACCACCATGCCTGTCTCATGAATGCTTTTTAATTGTGTTTATACCTAAGTTGCAAAGATTTCTGCCAGCCATTTTTGGGCCCTAATGTGTGTGCTCTTCTAGGCGATTTTGCTGATTTTGGCACAGTCTGAAGCTGGGTCATGATGACACAGCTGTGGTCCGGTGTTTCCTGACAGCTGTACTTGTGTGTGGTAGCTTCTGTTTTCACTCAAACACTGTTCACTATGAGAATGTTCTTAATTTTAAGCCAAATCACTTTAGAATTACATAGTTAGCTATTAGAAATAGTTCCTGCAGGGCCCCTTTCACCGACCCTGTTTCTGGAGACAAATGTAAACAAAAGCCTCCGAACTTGGCTTGCTTCTCAGGACCAATTCACGATTTGAACAAGAACAAAAAAGAATGCAAAAGTACCATGGGCCCTTCCACTGAATCAAAAGCCATGCACTCAAGAAAGATTAGGAAGGAAATGAAGCCTTGTGTCATGGGACAGTTTGCAAAAAATGGCTACAACCTTGTTATCCTAAATGTGACCAGGGAGATCTACTTCACCCACTCCAGGATTGATAGGAACACTCTCCCTCCCCTGGGGATCATAGCCAGGGCCTGTGGCATGCTAGACAAGCGCTCTACCACTGAGCTACAACCTCTGCCAGGTAGAAATGCTTACACTACTCCCTTAACAACTGTCACTCAATCTCAAAAAGAAATATCCCCATCAGATCATTGGACATGACAATGTAAATGCTTGAAGTCTACCCTAATCTGGGCTAAGAGTTAGCATTTTCTCTGTGTGGCTTCATACTTTATATTTTTTCTTCTTTTCAACATTTTCCATCAACCAAATGTATCAAATATCTAGAAAGCAACTTCTATTGATGCAAATGTGGAAACTGTGCTCAGAGGTGGCTTGTCCTTCATGATCAACTTGGGAATGTTTTATTACAATGATACCCCAAACCTCAAAACATTCTCTAGCATTCCTCTGAAGTTATCTGTAGGGCCAAGTCACTCATGAAAACTTCAGTACTTTAGGCTTGAATTTTGTGTCCAGCAAGAAAATCCTGTAGTAATCAAGGGATCTGGGATTGAATAAGCTTAGGCATCGTGATGGTGTCAAATCCTCTTTGAAAATCATATTAAAACACTTGGATGGCTGGGGTTGTAGCTCAGTGAGTCCTTGCCTCACACAGGTGAGGCACTAGGGTTCATCCTCAGCACCACATAAAGATAAATAAATAAAATAAAGATATTGTGTCCATCTACAACTAAAAATATTTGAAAAAAAAAAAAAAACTCTTGGATATGCTCTTTAACCTAGTGCCAACCTCAATTTGGTTTTGTTTATTTTGTTTTGATGTTGGGAACTATTGTTTTGCTTAGTCTTTTTGTTTTGGTTGGTTGGGTTAGGTTGGTTGGCTTTGGTTTGGTTCGGTTCAGTTCAGTTGGGGGCTAACACCCTCCAACTTGTTCCACAGAGAAATTCTGACACTACTTTGTCCTTAACCCCAGTGTGCTCACTTAAACCTTGTACTAACTTTTCTCTGCACCCTGAAAAAGTGAAACAAGCATTTCTCAGGCCAATTTTGATGCTGCTTATCACAATCACCTCTGAAGTCCCTTCAGCCTGGTCTTGCCTTCATGGCCACTTGGATTGCAGGACACCATTGGGAACAGGAATGCATTTAGGTTTCTAACTTACCTTGGTAGTTGAAGGCAGGCCAGGGTAAAAGGAGGGTGAGTATTTTGCAATGGAAAGTGCAGATGGGGTGAGAGCAGAGGAGAGGAAGGATCAGGCAGAGGAGGGCAGAGAGATCTGAGAGGACTGACCGTACTGAAGGTGAGGTGTCTTTGCCAGAGACTGCGGCCTCTGAGCATGGTTCCCACCTGAGTGACGAGGTGGGACTTTGTCCACAATAGGACCAAAAACTTTATGAAGAAGCTAATTAATATAATGAAAATAATGAAGGTAATGCTGCTCCACTCTTACTTCATTCAGTCTGTCGAGTCCTGCCTACAATCATGGAAGATAAGATCCTACTTCTTCTCTTGCCTCTCTCCATCTTTACTGTCTTGGATTGGTTTATTGTGTTTTTAATTATAAAAGAATTCATTTTCTTTAATGCAAAACTTCCTGATGCTGTTTTAGAACATTGAGTTTCTTTTCTACATCTCAGAGAAATTTCCTCTACACAGGAGACTCAGGAACACTGTCTGGTGAATGTATTCCAGGATGGAACTGAATTTTCCAATATGGCGGCCATCAACTATACGTGGCTATAGAGTACTTGAAGCATGATTAATGTGAATGAGAAACTGAATTCTTAATATAAATGAATTTAAAGTTAAACAACTATATATGGCTAGTGGCTACTCTATTAAAGAGCAAGTCTGAATATGAGGTTCTCAAGGAGGAAAGCCAATGTTTACCATATAGGCTTAAGTATTTTAAGTAGGGTAAAATCTGTTAAACCATTAATATCTCTCTTAGTTTTAAACAAAATTGTGCCAACTATTCTAAGTCTTATTTGAAGATACATAATTTTCTGCAGTATTCACGTTTTGTATACATAGGATCATTTCTTCTAATTATTTGATTTTGAAAACATCTAGAAGGCTACATGCATAATAAATATAAAAAGACTTTGGAGACAGGCAGACACGGATCCAAATTCTGACACTTCCAATCTCAAATGACCCTCAGGTTAGAAGATCAGCCTGCTTTACCCACTTTCATCTACAGGGGCCATCAAGACCTGCTGTCCCCTATAATGTGGTCTTATCCCCTCTCTCCCAGGCATGGGTGATTTATCTAGAAAGGACGGATATCCCAAACTAGAACAACTGTCCTCTTCCTGGGGAATTTGGAAAAGATAGAAACTGGGTGCTTCTGGTAGCTGAATCTGTTCCATTAACTTTGAGTCCCGTTGGCTTCTTGTTTTCAACAGACCGACTGCAAGTTTCAAGGGAGCCAGTCTGCCTGGGAGAGACGAGACACAGGCAGAGTAGGGTACAAAGAAGAGGAGGATCGAGGGCACTGGGAGGGACTCAGCCTCTCTCTCTGGTGGACTTCTCGGTACTCACCCATGTACGCTTCTGGGACGGGTTTATCTCCCAGCGCCCCTGCACTTGGGCCATCTAACTGGCTCCAAGTTAGATGTGTCACTGCCCAGCCTGAAGCACTGAACACGCCCGCAGGACTCCCCAGTCTCTCTCCTCCTCCCTCACTGGGGCAAATGTATAAGCCTCATGTTGAGGTGACAGATCCAACCAGAGCAGCTTGTCCTCACCAGGGGAAGAGACGGCTGTCCTGGGGAGCCACACAGACCTGATGGCTAGAAGAAAGAACAGCTGTTGTCTTAAGCCCCTGAGGTTCTGGAATTGTTATGACAATATAGTTTAGTCCAGCCTTATTCTGTCACTTGCAAGATGGGGCTACGTGTGCTCTGTTAATGAATGAGGTAATGTCCAGGAGGTGCCTCTCACAGCCCCTGTTCCAGAGATGGCTTAGGCAAAAGCGTGATTCCGTTTTCTCCTGCATCTGGTTTATTCTAGTGCTGTCCAGTCAGGGTGACTAACAGACAGCTGAGTCAGTGTGACACAACCAGGGCACAGCCCATGTCATCCCGCCTACGTGCTGCGGGGCCTGAGGCTGCCCGGCACCGCCATGGACAGCTGCAGCGGGCTGGGCCCGGCACCCGGGCACTGTGTGGTCCCTCCTCCTCGTCCTCCTTGCTGTGGGCAGATGGGCGGTGACTTCCGAGCCAGCCCTTTGCAGGGAGCAACCGGCTCTGCCAGCTGGTTGAAAAAAGGAAGAACCAAGGTTCCAGCTAATCTGCCGGCATCTCCAAGGCGGGCATGGAGCCTCTTTCCCGCACCCCACGCACTCCCCTCGGCTGACCTTCGACGGCTCACTTCGCCTCTGTGGGAATCTGGAGTGTCCCTGTCAGCGCATGTGCACACGCATGTGTGCGTGAGTTCACACGTGTGCACAGCAATTCCTGCTGGGGATGCAGCAAAGGGAACCCATTGTCCTTTGGTTCTAGAGTTCTGCTTGGCACTTTTCGCATTTGGTGTTTACCCCAAGGTTGACCGCCAGGACCAAATCCTCGCTCTCCAAGGTAGCCTGTTTACCCGGTCAAGACGCGTGGAGGTAACGCTGGCCGAATTCTATTGCATACGTGTATGCGTGTGTAACAACAAATCCCACCATTATGTCCAACTATGATGCACCGATTAAAATGTAAAAAAATTTTTAAAAAGAACGACACTCTTATGAGATAGGAGCTTGAAAATGCAAATGAGAACAGTTGGGCTTTACAACCTGTTGATGTGGTCATGTTATTCTACAGCTGTCAACTGGGGACTCAACAGAGAATGATTCTTGGTAGAACTGTGAAGGGGCTCCTCTTTCTTTCTGAAGTACAGAGGTCAGGGTCTCAGCCAGGAGCCATTTTACCTGTGCAGATTTGCCGACCACAGGTTCCTTGCACAGACCATGATAAATCTCAGGTTTCACTGAAATCTCAGGAGGCATGTCCAACCTTGAGAAAACGCAAAGGGTTGCTGGGTAGAGATGAGGCCCTCTGTCTCCTGGAGGGTCTCAGATCCCTCCTCAAATCTTTGTGTGCTTGCTTCAAGTTGTCACTGACCCCTGTCTGGGGACAGGCAGAAATGGATGAAGAAAGCAGGAATTGTTTCATCGTTACCTTCAGTCATTCCCAGCCATCCCCAAGTTTGAGCCTACTGAGTGGCCATCTCCATGAATGTCCTTGCCTTTGGTCATTTCAGTGGGGGTGGAGAAGGTTGGATTCTGTGGGAATTCATTCTGCCAAATCATGATCCTCCAGATTTCATAGTACAGGACCAGAAACGCATGAGCTTCTTAAAAGAAGGCTAGGACCCTGTGCGCCTTCAGGATTGTACTGAAACCAAACTGCCAAGAGAATTTGGGACTAGTTGAGAAGACCAGAGACTCCACTTCCTTCCTGTCGTGCTGGCAAGGGGCTTCCTGCTCCTTTCCCCAGGAACACTTCATTTGTGAGCAAGAGACACCGGTTTCCGTTAAGGGCAGCCTATAAAATTGAGTGGCTGGTTCTTTAGTTTCCAGCATGCTGGAGTTCTTCTTATACAGTGCAGTTATTCAGAGAGTTTATTTGGTTATTTGTTTTCTTTTTCGTCTCAAGGGGGATTTTAACGAGGTTGACTCTCAGTTATGCGGGTTATTGAGTTTGTCTGCTGGCAGCTGAGCTGGGCCTGGGGTAGGGAGTAGCCGGAGGCAGCCAGAGGCTGGAGGTGCTGCTACAGAGAGAAGGGTTTATATGCAAACTATTGACTCTGGAAGAGAAGAGGAAGGATAAAGGGCCAAGATGTCAGGGCTTGTTGACAGATTTGATATGGAACCCTAAGAACAATAAAGGATAAGCCCAAGGTTGCCCAGCCTTCCGTAACCTTCACACAACTGAAATGTAATCCAATCTACATATGGAATGATAAACTTTCTAGTATCCATGTTTGAAAAATGAAGTTATTTTAATGTCTTATGTAACACCATAGGTTCTGAATGTCATCGTTTAAAAGTAATGATGGCAGCTGGCCACAGTGGTGCACACCTATAATCCCAGCAGCTAGGGAGGCTGAAGCAGGAGGATCTTGAGTTCAAAGCCAGCCTTAGCAACAGGGAGGCACTGAGCAACTCAGTGAGACCTTGTCTCAAAATAAAACACAAAAAAGAGCTGGGGATGTGGCTCAGTGGTTAAGCACCCCTGAGTTCAATCCCCGGTGCCAAAAAAATCAAATTAAATTAAATTAATGATGTCTTACATTATGTTTTGCTTTTCATGTTAAATCTTCTACTTTCACCACAGCACAGGGGAGACCGGGCACATTCCAAGTGGTCAGCGGCCACCTGTGGCTGGTGGCCATCAAAATGTCCAGATCGGTGTGTAAGGAGGCAGAGGGTGTAAGGAAAGGTGAAAGATGGCTTGTTTAGAGAGGAGAGGTTCGTCATATTATGCTCAGAATCATGGTGGGATGCCCAAGAGGCAACAACCTAAAGGAGCTGTAGAACTGTGTTGGGAGAAGATTGGCCACGGCCAGTCAGAGGTTATAAAAGGCCCCGGTTACTATATTCAGAAGCGAATGCCCCCACACTGTTCCTCCTTGACAGCCTATCCAAAGCTTTTGAAACTAGAAGTATTTAGGACCATTGCCTGCCCTTCCCTGGCATCTGCCAACCTTCAAGTCATTTTCCTATATATGCTAAGGGTTCAGGTTCAAGTTCTTTGTGCTTGAACCATCTGACACTGGCTGTCAAGTTCCTGGCTCTTGGGGGCAACAACAGTCCCCTACATTCCTCTCTAGCCACCATCTTCATGGGTGAGTAACCACTGTGGTACTTTTCTGCCTCGCAAACACTGAGATTTTTATTTCGAAATCTCACCCCTGTGCGCGTGCACACACACACACACACACACACAATTTACAGTAGCTTCTCAACACTTTTCTCCAACATAGAAATATTATCTTCTATTACAGAAGCAGTACATACTCACTGTGAAAATATCAAACAGTAGAGAAGTTTACCTACAAGAAAATAAATGTATTCTCAGCTATCCTTAGCCATTTTTAATTTCTTATAAAGAGGCATCATACCATATCATACCATACCCTGCCATTTTGTAGAATCTACTTTTTGCCTTAAATGTGTATTTTAGACTTATTCCTCCACCTCATCCTTTTGTTGGGGTCGGGGAGGGGGTACCAGGGATTGAACTCACTTGACCACTAAGCCACAGCTACAGCCCTATTTTGTATTTTATTCAGAGACAATGTCTCACTGAGTTGCTTAGGGCCTCGCTTTTGCCAACGCTGGCTTTGAACTCGCGATCCTCGTGCCTCAGCTTCCTGAGCTGCTGAGATGATAGGCATTCACCACCATGCCCGGCCCACTTCAGCCTTTTTAATGGATGCCTTCAACTCAATTTGTTCCACAATGGTTGTTCCACAATGAATTTGTCTAATCTCTTATTGATAAGAGTTTATGTTACTTCAAACTTCTTCCTTTTTTTGGGAGGGGTGGTTATTTTGAATAACAAATGGACATCATTTGACATACATCTCTGGACAATTATCAGGGTTATTTTTATGCAAATAACTGTATTTCTAAAGTGAAACTGTATCATTAATATTATGAACATTTTAAAGCTCTCAATAAACATTCTTAAAATGTTCCACGAGGCTTATATTCATTTATATTCCTTTCAAGAACTCAAGAGTTCCTTTTTCTAATTCCACACTAACATCAGCTGTTTTCATTCCTTTTAATCTTATCCAATAGGTGATAAATATCTCATTACCTTTGGACTTCTTTGATAACTCATGAAGTGGGGCAGGTTTAAGTATAGATTGGACGTTTGTTTTCTTTTGTGAATTCCCTATTTATGCTCTTTGCCCGTTTCTGTAGTTGGGGTTCTTACCTTTGTCTTAACTTAATGGTACTAACAATCTGTCCATGATATGTGCAGAGCTAATTTTCCCAATTGTTTGTTTTTGAGTTTCTCCACGGTGTCTTTCCTTACTGGTCCATTGCAGGTAAGATCAGGTTAAAATAATCAGGTGAAGAAGCTGTGGCTGAGAAAGGGTGACAGGTGTGACAGAGAGAAAATGGTGCTCTCCTGTGGTGTGACAAAACTGTCCCCACAGCAATCTATAGGCACAATGAAAACCTTTTGTTTCTGCTTCATATGTAAGTTCTCCTTTTGTTAAAAATCAAAGAGTGTTTGTGTTTTAGTAACCATTGAGTCTCTAACTGGTAAAAAGATAGAAAAAAGAAAAGATCCTTCTATTTTCCCTTGCAGACTTAATTCAGGATTTTCTTGAAAGGAATGCCACTGGGGGTACAGAAAAGAAACTGGTCTTCGAAAGTCACTTTGCTACTTTAGAAGCAATGGTAATAATCAGTTGAAACGGGTTTCTTCTCCAACATTCTCATTTTTGTCACAGATGGGAATTCTAGACTACATTAAGCATAGCATTTATTCCCAAGCATTTTAAACTACCTTCTTTATTCTAAGCACTTCTGGTAAACAAAGTATTTCTTGCTGGTTGGCAGTGGGGTAGGAACATGTAGAAGCCAGGCATTATTCTAAATGTATTCTTAGTTTTTAGTCATGGAGGCCTGAAGCCTGGACACAATAAATATATAAAAAACAAAGAACACAGCTGTGTGTTAAGGGGCTCATAACCTAAGAGTCCACAGCTGTGCGAATGCCCAGGCAGGGCAGAGCCTCTGGTGCAGTGGTGGGTATGTTCTAGTGGGGGATCCATCCTCCCTGGAAGGATCCAAGCAGTTTTCTGAAGCAACAGCTCTCAAGCTGAGTCTGGAGAGAAAGTATGTAATAAAGCTCAAATCTAGAAAAGCAGATTTCAATTAAGTACAGAGGAAAGATAGATGTGATCCAAAGACCAGGAATTATATAAACACTA
>PVHX01008553.1:63375-82767 GCA_004024805.1 Geosciurus inauris | reverse complement strand
TTTTTTTTTTTTTTTTTTTTTTTTGGTACTGGGGATTGAACTCAGGGGTACTCGACCACTGAGCCACATCCCCAGCCCTATTTTGTGTTTTATGTAGAGACAGGGTCTCACTGAGTTGCTTAGCCCCTCGCTGTTGCTGAGGCTGGCTTTGAACTCGTGATTCTCCTGTCTCAGCCTCCCTAAGTGCTGGGATTACAGGCTTGAGCCACCGCGCCCGGCTTCCAATACAGTCTTAAGCCAGGGAAATCCACAGAAGGCTAGGTGGCATGGCTGTAGCTTGTATTCTTCAAAATGTGACACTAGATATCAGAAATAAAGGTTTTCATCAGACACCTCATCCCTTGGCTCCCAAAGCACAGTAACACCTCACAGGTAATAAAAGGTGAACTAACTCCATTTCCACTAAGTAGAGCCCCAACATCCACCAACTCCTAGCCTAGGACACGTGGTAAAATTCTTACCACATGTAAAAATTGGTTCCTATGATAAACTGAATTTTGATTTAAAGGAACTGCTGGTTTGTTCAAGTCTCATTCCAGGCCCCATTCTCCAACGAAGGTAGGTACGAATGTGTGGGTGCAGGGGATGGAGGAGAAGGCAGGCAAATGACAGGAGCAAGGCAGATCTCTGTATTCCTGGCCCAATTTACCTGGGGAGCCACATGACAAAAAAATTCCTGGAATAACTGCCACTATCTAGGACAGCCTGAGCAGCTGCAGAACCCTGAACCACTCAACCAACACTGAATCTGGAATGGACCTCTGCTGGGCAGGAAGAGAACTACATCCAGGACCAAGAGATTTAGAATGCACTGAGAACCCAGGGAATTCCCACCAGCTACTGCTTGGATCCACTCCAGTTATTTCATTAACCTTATAATAAACTACCATAGATTTTATATGATTCAACCTATTTGCACTAGGTTAAAAAAAAACAGTGAGCTTATGGTTGCTCCATTGATTGGATATTCGGTGTGTGACATGTGCTCTGTTGTTTCTTTGGGAATTAAAGATGATGGAGGCTCCACACTTGCCCTCCCAGGGCGTATGCATTAGTAGGTGTCTGCAGGGTCAAGGTGAGCTGAAGCAAGGTGGTGGCATAGGAAAGGGGATTCTTTATCCAAACTGCAACCTCGGAGAAACAGTCAATAGGGATTAGTAGCTTAAACATTGGGAGCTGTACCAGGTATGGCCTTCAAACTCCAATTCTCTCCTTGAAAAAGTCTACTTCAATTGCACATCAGTCTCCACATCCTTATAATATGTAGCACTCTGGGAAATACGTGAAAAGGATAATGCATCAAACTCTAATTTCCCAACATTGTCTCTTTTCCTTTTATGACCAAGTTGCTGTCCAACAAGGTCTGAGTACAGAACTTCTTCTTCCTACCTGGCATAAAGTAAGAAGGCAGTCATCCTTTACTGAGCAATAAGCATCCTACTTAAGATAAAGGGCAGGGAGTGTGTAACTCCCATTCAGGAAACCATCTAAAACAAACTTATTTGCCACCAAGTTTTCCTGGGTTAGAAATTTACTTATTCAAATAAGGGTCCCCTTAACCCAAAATATGGTTCAATCTGGAATAGGACCTACCAAGAGAGGTTCTGAGATCATTTCTAAGGACTGAAAACTACCATATCCAAGCTCCCCACTCTTCCCCTCGCAGCCGCCAGACATTATTTTGTGGAAAGAACATTTACTACCACACTTAGCACTTTGGGGGAAAAAAAAGCCACCAACACAATAAACTCAGTTCATTTAATTCCCAAACATGAACTCATTGCTATCTCAGGAAATATCATCTTACTCTTTAGATTAAATGTTATCCCAAGTCTAGGAGGCATTCAACAGTAAGAAAGTAATACACTTTAGTTGGCTTCTCCAGGCTCAAGTTTCACCAAAACAAGTTTCGTACAAAGATTAGCCAAGTACCGGGTAATGGGATATGGCAGGGTTACGTCACCTGCAGCCCATTTTCAGAGAAACATGGCTTTTCCAGGTGGAATTCTAAATGTTCTCTCTTCTCAGTCTTTATAATCTTTGTTACACCAATTTGTAGGATAAGCAATGGCGGGTTCATTCAAACAGGTTACAACCCATGAGGCCTCAGGCAGATCGCTTCATCTCTCTGGGCTCATAACATCTTCTTCATTGTGAAGTGGGTTGTTGGGGGCCAGTTGTCATGGAGCCTCTTCCTAAACTAACATTCCAAGATTCTTAATCCTAGACTTGACTTCCCAACTCTTCCTACAGCTTCCCCAGCCATGCAGAGTCCTGAATGGCCTTTGGGTCCAGCACTCAAATATTGTGATTCTTTTGCTTTACAAGAATGAATGAAGGGACTGGGGTTGTAGCTCAGAGGTAGGGTGCCTGCCTAGCATGTGTGAGGCACTGGGTTCAATTCTCAGCATCACATATAAATACACAAAATAAAGGTCCATCAACAACTAAAAAAAAATTTTAAAGAAGAGAATGAATGAAGACCACTATTTGGCAGAGCAAGTCTTGTTCAAGTCCATCCCACAGCTAAATTTCCAACCTTAACAATAATCCATCTGTATAGCCTCAGCTCCTTCCCAGACACAGTGAGAGATCTGAAAAGAAACAATTTTTCACCTTGATCTGATGATGATGGTGGTAATGAGTTTTTACTGATTGCTTATGAGGTGCCAGGTATTTGCATTAGTTCTCACAAACCTCTATTAGGTGTGCATAACGGGCAAGGACACTGAGGTGCCAAGAGGTTAAATGATTCATCCAAGTCTCAGAGTTGAAAGTGGAAAACCCCAATATTTTAATCTAGGTCTCTCTGACACCTTACTGCTTCTTATACTTGGAGTGGCCAACTATAAATCTATCTTAGTGTGCCCAAGACGGGACCAATTAACAACCTTATCCCACTGCAGTTATTAAGACCACCCCTTTCACTCTTAGGGTGACTTGGCTTGAATGACAAATTATACAGCCACCTTCTTACAATGTCTCTGTGAGGAGGGATGATAATCATTATTGTACTACATAACAACCATGCACTTCAACAATGAAGCTCTTCATAACCACCATGCACTCTCCCTAGCCTCCTTGCTCCATTGTATTTTTCCCATAGCCTTTATCACCATAAAAAATAATAAGTATTGTGTTTATCATGTTTCCTCCACTAAAATAAAAGTGCAACCAAAGCAGAATTTTTTTTTATTATTTACTGGCATATCTCCCCAAACCTAATAAGATTTCATAAATATTTTTTGAATGAATAGAAGCAGTGGTAGCATCAAAACAACAGCTAACATTTGTTGAGCATTTACTCTGGGCTAGGTGCTGCTCTAAAAACATATTTTATCAAATAATCCCAATAACTCCAAGTTTGGGATAATTATCATCATCAGTTTACAAAGAAACTGAGGCTCAGAGAATGAAGTAACACTCTCCCAACGTGACAAGAGAGCTGGTGACCAAGCTAGGAAGAAACAGAGGCCAACTGTCTCCAGTGTACATGCATTTAGCCCCAATTCCAAGTGCAATAGCACAAGCACAGCAAACACCAACAATCAAAGGTTTAGGGCAGTATGACATCAAAGGTGGGCTCACGTTACGGCCTGTTAGAGTTCATAGGAGATAGAGGGGCCATCGGGATCTACTTAGAAGAAAGGAGACCTGATACGAGCTTTGGAAGATAGGATAGTATTTTGACAGGTAGAAAAAGGAGTGAAATCAGAAATAACTGGTTGACCATGCTGTTGGAATGAACAGCTTTTATCTGAAAGCCGGGCAGAGGAAACATATAAAACATCAGCCAGACAGCCCTGAATGCCATGGAGGAGCAGGACTTCATCCACTAGTAAGCAGGATCCCATGAAAGGATCTGATGGGGAATGACACATAATCTGTGGTTAGTTTTGAAACTTCCCATCAGTGACAGTACCAAAGAAATGGACAGGAGCTTCAAATGTAGAACAAGACTCACTCCTGGGCCTTCTCTAGACATCCATCCTCTTAAGCCCAGAGCACACACCTGAACTGGTGTTCTAGTCAGCTATTTGGCCACTATGACTGAAAGACCCAACCAGAACAATTAAAGAAAAGTTTATTTGAGGGCTCACGGGTTCAGAGCAGAACATCATGGTAAAAGAGTGTGGCAGAGGGAGGCAGCTCACATAATGATCAGAAAGCAGAGAGAAAGGTCTTCACTTGCTAAATACAAATATATACCACAAAGCTGCACCCCAATGCCACATTGCCTCCAGCCACACCTACCTGCCTTCAATCACCACTCAATTAATCTCATCAAGGGATTGATTCACTGATTGGGTTAAGGCTCTCATAACTTAATCATTTCTCCTCTGAATCTTCTTCCATTGTCTCACACAAGAGATTTTGGGGGACACCTCACATCCTAACCACAACTAGCAAGTCCCTGTTTGGAGCACTGCAGTACCCTACAGATTTGGTTGTGCTATGGGTCCAATCATGTGTCTAGTAAGCACAAAGCTCATCTCTCACTATGACAAAGACAATATATGACACAGGTGTTCACCTCTGTCCTCCTCCACAGTGTTACAATTGGATGTAGTAAGCATTTTGGTGGCAAGGACAATCCTCTCCTACCTCCCAGTCCTCCCAAATATCTTTACCACCCCTTCTTGTTACCCTGTTTGAGCAATAGCTGCCAGTTCACTTTGAATCCTTGCTCCACTACCTGTTCTCAGTGGTAGCTGGGCTCTCACTGCCTCCTCGCCTGACTACAACTCTTGCAGCATCAGAGTCAGCACATCTGCAATAACATATGGATGAGAAGTTGAGAGGAGCCCTAGGCTGGTAAATGAATGGAAGGTGGCAGTCTAGTCCACGTGTCCTGGAGAACTTAGAGACCCTGAAGAAAAAATGCAGCCACAAGTCTTCTGCATGGGTGGCATTATATGACAAAAGCCAGAAACAAAACCCCCAAAAATATTTTTTGTATTTTGCTAGCTCCACAAGAAAACAATTGCATAAGTAATGTAAGCACTGCTGGGTCACCAGAGGGACCAATTATAAATCTCTATGTCTCTATTAACACAAAAGTGAAGGAAAATGTTTTACCTCAAAATGTCATCCAAAGGAAATCATTTACTAATTTCAGGGTTTTACTTTCCTCCCCTCTGATATTCCAGTCTTCATTTTCCCAGTAATTAAGCAAAGTCAAAACCTTCCCTAGAATTGAAAAGTACATCAAGGCTCAGAGGGTTCATTACCCACAGCAGAAAGTCATATGGAAACATTCCTGTATATTACAACCTGGTTTCTTGAGAAAGGATGGAATTTCTTGCCCTTGGTCTTCAGGGAATTAACAGAAAATGGATATGATTTCAATATCTGGGAGATGCAAAAATCTATGCCAGTTACAATTAGTGGAAAGAAGGAGAAAGTCCTAGAAGGCCTCAAAAGTAGAAATTACAGATATTTTTCCAGCAGGAAATGGGAACAGTCTCCAGTAAGTGTCAATGAGCTTTATTCAGAAATGCAGAAGTTGTTAAGATGAGAATCAGTCTACAGACATAAAGAGGAGTAAGAGCTGAAGTGAGATGATGGATGTGTTGATTAGCTTGATGGCGAAATCATTTCATAGTGCATACGTGTATCAAAATCATCACATTGTACACCTTAAACACCAAAAACCATTTCTGTTTACCCATTATCCCTCAATAAAACTGGGAAAAAAAAGAGAAAAAATGCTTTAGAAGCATTAGTATTTTAAACACAATGCCTGTGAGCCCTGAGGTCTGCAGTGTCTGTAGCATCCTGGCCTTCAAGAGGGAGCAATATAACTGCAGAGAGGCAGGCAAGGCACTTTAACCCACTGACCTCTCTTAACCTACTTGTTAGCCTGACTGCAGACAGGCCCAAAGGGTCTCGGACAGATGCCTCTGGGGAGGGGTGTCAAAGGTCAGAGGCACATTCCCTCATCATCATTATTCTCAATTATTCTTCATTCAAAGCCACTTTCTCCTTCATTCTGAGGAAAGGCCCCTAAACTGTTTTTCAGGACTCTGAAGGGTGATGACCCAGCCAACCCTGACTTTCCTCTCCACCTGGCTCCCAGAATCAGACCAAAGAGGACAATAGGCAGTAGCAACTGAAAAGAGAAACACAGCAAGGAGCACAGGGTCTACTGACACATGCACTCTGCCAGAGCTCAGCAGCAGCCCTGCTCCTTTGCTAGGCACCCAGGTATCAGGGCAGAGCAGTCCAGTCGAACAGCCGTTGCCATCCTAGTAGAGCTTCTACAGTCACTAGCCCTGGAAGCTGAGGCAAGTCTCTGACTCTAGGAGCTTTAATTTCCTTATCTGGATAAAAAGGATAATAATAGTTTCTAGTTCATAGTTCATAGAGAAGATGAAATAGAATGAAGCACGCATGCAAAGCTCAAAACAAAGGTTCGATACTCGTTAACTATTAAAATGATCATTTTAGTGTATTTTAAAATCTTTCCTTAATGATTAATATATGGTCATTGTATAAAATTTGGTATATAAGAAAAAACAGACAAAAGAAATTTCTGGTCATCTCCCCAGCCCCAGCTCTGCCCGTTAACCTTTGCAAGTATTACTGTTCTGTATTTTCTCTGGGCATAGAGACATGCACACTCGCCTTGATTTCTCTCTCTCTCTCTCTCTGTGTGTGTGTGTGTGTGTGTGTGATATTATGGATCAAACCCAGGATTCTGTGCATGCTAGGCAAGTGCTCTGCCTGCCACTGAGCTACACGCCTGGCCCTTTTCATTGTTTATTTTGAGACAGGGTTTCATAACAAAGCTTGCCTGGAACTTGCCATCCTTCTGCCTTAGCCTGCTGAGTAGCTGGGATTAGAGGTGTGCACCACCACACCCAGCATCTACTGCAACATCTCATAATCATAAGAACAACTATTCACTTCCCATCAATTAGTTGCTGGACTCTGAGCTCAAAACCTGATGTACTGTATTTCTAATCTTCACAGTAATTCTGTGAGGTACTATGGTCCTCATTTACAGATGAGGAAACTCAGAGGCTAAACTAAGAGGTTAAGAGGCTAAGAAGAGGCTAGATAATGGACCCCTAGCTGAGCAGCCAGTAGCTCTTGAGCAGAGCTCTGCCTGCAGGTCTCTGAGTAGGATGCCCAGGCTCTATGCACAAAGACAAGCTGTGAGGGTGGCCTCCCTCTGAGCCTTTCTCTCACCGTTCTCAGCTCTACCAAAAAAGAGAACTGCGGGTGATAAGTATGTCAGAATCATCCACATCATCTTCCTTGGCTGTGCTCAAGCTTATCCTCTCTCAGTGGTGCTTTAAACCTGAGCAGTCACCTCCTCTCACTTTCATCAAAGGCCTGTGACCCTGTCAGATTTGAAGTAGAATCTACCAGTTACTGCCCTCTATCTCAGATGGGCAGGTGCATTTCTGACATTCCCCTGCAGAGATAACACAAACACAAGTTTTGCCTCTAATTACTCCTGGCTTTTTTGCCTTTTTTTTTTTTTTTTATCCAATTAGCTTTAAAATAAAACATGAAGCAAAACCTTTAGTTCCACTACTCAACCATAACAGTGAATTTTCAAGCTGTAGGTTAACTGACTTAATGTTTATTGAACTGCATCAGTGATAAAAGTTCAAGCACCCACCTCTGGCCCCAGGCCCCATTCTGGGGCAGTTATTCACACACAATTGACTTCCAAGATGTTCCCAGGGAGCTCCTTCCTGCTGAGGGCCACTAATGATTCAAAGGTAAGAAAGGTTTGTTTTCCCCAAGCCCATTAGGAGAACAAGCCATTCACCCAACAGTACAATACAGCTTGGAGATGGAGACTGTGGCTCATTTACGCCTGAAGAAAATAATAATGATGATTGTTCCCATTTAATAGACATTCATGTTTCAGACAGAGCTGGATCCTGTTCTTAAGATTATCACATTTCATCTTTTCACAAGCTAGGGAAAGGGAACTATTAAACCCTATTTTACAGAAGAGGAAAATGGATTCAGAGATTAGTAAGTGGCAAGGCTGGAATTCACACCAAGAAGCACCTGTGAGCACCACCTTTTAGGATGATCACAGCCTGCTTCTCTGCCTAGCCTGAGCTCTGCACAAGTACACAGCAAATAACTGGTACATCAATCAGTCAATAATGAATGAACAAAAAGCAAACCAAGGATGTATCAACTCCTGATGGATTAGTGGCCCCAGGATTCTGCAGAATAACTGAAGTCCATTCTTGAGGATGTCTGAGGCTCTCTGAATGGCAAGACCCAGCCCTGCCTTTTCCTGCCTGGGGTGTATGGAGTACACAGTACAGTAACTGCTGTCTCTGTGCTTCAATTGTCTGAACTTCTCTGGTCTGTCCTCCATCTGATGGGGATGGGGTACTTTGGTGGAGCACAACTACCTTGGGTGGTCCTCACAGTTAATTTGAAAAAGTGCGACAGGTCTAAAGATCCAAGCAGACCCAATAAAGGGTGACCTCTGACCCATGTAGAGGAAAGCTCCCTCCATAGGCTAAAGGCAATACTGGAACAGAGAGGACATACCAGCTCTATTCACAGCCACCTGCCACCAAGCTCCGGAAGCCATCCCCTGAGATGCTATATGGTTTCCCTGCCTGGCAAAATAATTCTTTTTTCTTCTCTCCCCACCCCAAAAAGCCTTCAGGTCTGGCAACCAATTCAGTCCAGACCAGGGTCCAACTTTCCTGTGCTACATATTAGAGTGGCATCTCAGGTGTAACTTGGAGAGAAATGAACCGAATCTCTGGGCTGTCCCATAGCAGTCTGGTAGGAGAAGGATTCCAGGAAAGGATTAGGGAGCTGGAATCACGACATAGCACAGCAAAGGTGCATAACGTCTGCTAATGTTACAGCACATTAAACGAAGTTGTAAAATCGTAGGTTAATGTTAGACAGGCCAAACATAACACAAGAAGTATGAAAAGCAAGGTGCCATTTTTCCAACAAATAAGTTCATTATATGAAGAACGAGGCTTAGGTTGATTTAGTATGTTGGTGTCCAATGCTGCTGCTGTGATTTTTTTTTTTTTTTTTTTGCATCTTTCAAAGTTCACCCCAGTGAGCATGAACTCCAGTTTACTTATACCTACTCTTCACTGAGTCCTAATTATATGTCAAACTCACAAATGTGATTCCTTATCCTGGCACTAGCTCTACAAGGTGGGAATTTGCCGCACTTCACTGAAGAGGAAACTACCATTCAAGGGGGTTAACTGACTTGACCACAGCAATGACTGACTTCAATGGGGGAAATTATGGTCCCTGCCGGTTAAAACTATCTGATTTTTTTAAATCTCAAAAACAAAACCAGAGAAGAGCCTTCCGATCAGATTTCCTGCCTGGGATGGCGAAACTGCTCAGGCTTCCTGGGGCAGCTAGGCAATCGCAGCTTTCCTCAGCTCTCCCAGGAGGGAGAGACGGTTATTTTTGAAAACGGAGGAGGGAAAAAGTACCTTAAGCCTGGATGGATCTTGCAAGCTTAAAAGAGAACTAATACACAGTGAGAAGCAGGAGAGGTGGACACATAAATAGTCACGAAGGGCTCACGTTTTGTTTTCGTTTTCCTGGCAAACAAGCCAAAACCGTAATAAAGATCAACCCCCGCGTGCATCCCAAACTATCAAAACACAATGCGGGGAACCGGACTGGGGTGCGAGAGGCAGATCACGCTGACCCGGGACCCACAGTGAGAGCGCAGACCTACTAGCAGGGGACAATCCCCGAGGCGCATGCAACCCAAGAGAGCCTCAGGAATTCGTAGGTGGAAGGGACGAGGAGATAAGGCAGCCCGGCCCCACCCCCTTCAATCTCTCTCTCTCTCTCTCTCTCCCTTTCCCTCCCCCCCCCTCACACACACACACCCTGAAATCTATCTTCAAAACAATAAGGGAAATACCAAGTATGGAATCAGGGGCTTTCCGCCACGGAGACAGTTCCTAAAGGGGAGAGGGGAGGAGTGGGGGGTAAAACAGCAGTGCCTGAGGAGTGAGGTCTGCTATCCTCCCTTACCAGCTTCATGGTGGTGTTATTCTGTTCCCAGCGCCACAGCATCACGCTCATCTTACTTCAGGGCAAGGAGGGAAGGGGGAGAGGAAGAAGGGGGGCGGGGGGAGAAGCTGAAGCACCTGCCCGCGCGCCGGCAAGGTCCGGCCGCGCGGTCCCGAGTCCCGGGTGGTCCTCTCTGCCGCAGCCCCTGTGGGCATCCCCGGCACCCAGGGCGGACCCGACCTGCAGCCCCTCGCTGCCTGGCTCTCGTGTCTCAGTCGCGCGCTCCCTGCCGCCTCCCCGCCTCCGCCAAATCAAACAACTCCCCCTGCGTCCGAGCGCCCGCTCCTCGCGGCGCGGAGGCCGCTGGGGCCCGCGGACGGGGGCGGAGGGGGTCTGAGGCCGGCGGCTCTCCGCCCCCTCGCTGGCCCGCGGCGGTCCCGCGTGGCCCCCGGCGCTCAGTGGGGCTGCTAGCCACTGTCGCGGGTCGGAGGGAAGGGAGAGAGAAGGTCGGAGCCGGGAAGTACTTAACTCTTTGGAGGAGGGCGCGGGTAGGCGGGACAGCCTTGGGCAGAAGGGAGGGGTATGATCCCGAGAGGGGCTTCGGGAGCGCGGGCTGTGCCTTCCTGGTCCTCGCGGGTCGTCAGCCTGGACACTCTCCGGTGCCGCTCCCCACCCGTGCTCAGCTCCATCGCATTTTTTTTCAGCACCGAACTCACCCAAGTTGTTCCACAGAGCCACTTTCAGGCCACCGCCCCCGGAACACCTGGAACTGTGGCTGTAGGATGGATGCACCGCCCCCTCCCCACACACACCCAGTGCTAGCCCACACGCCGCGGCTCCTGCAACATTTATTTCCTGCTACGTGAAGGATGGAGCTTGGGTGTTTTCAAACACACCTGGCTGCTGCCATAGAAAGGACATCCGTGGCCCTGGCAGGAGGAGGAGGGGACAGGAGAGGACATGGGAGGCGGCCTTGTGGCCGTTGTTTCCTTTTCAGCCTCCTCCACCTGCTGCAAGCTGCCCTATGCCTTTCTCTGATACTTGGGGGAACTAGGCACTTTCCTCCCCCACTTTCCTGCCTAACTCTTAACCTGGGTCCAGCATCCTCTAACCTGACAGTGACCCTCCAGGGCCCCCAAAAACTTTCAGTATCCTGACATGGATCAGAATTCCTTCAGTTCTCCACAGCAAGAGGCCACTGGCCACCCAGACCTCAGTGCTTGTCTCTGACGTGGGCAACAGTGACATCTGAGGATAGAAATGCTGACTCTCTCATGCTGATAAGAGGTATGATGGGAACTCATGGAGTTGTCTTGTCACATATTCTTTTCAGTAGTAGGAGAGGTGATAAAATGGGTTCCAATCCTTTCAAAAGTGATCTTTAAAACATGCCAATGAAATCAAAATGTTGTTACATTACATACATCTCTTGGGATTTTATTTCCTTTCATAGTTAAAAAATCTTCAGTTTTCTATGACCTACAACATGATCTCCCACCCTCTTGCCAGCTATGCTCCAGTTTGCAACAGTGGCTCTCTTACTTCTCAAATCATAGCAAAATGCTTCCCAGATCAGGATGTTTGCATCCGATAGTCTTCTCTACCTGAGACACTTCCCCTAGGCCTACCTGTGATCTCATTTATAACATCACCTACTCATAGAAACTTCTGACTTCTAATGCAGCAACCTTCTCCTACCTCATTACTATTGTCTTTTCTCCTTTGTTCTGCTCACTGTGTTAACTAAGCCAACTTTTATTCTTGTTTCTTTTCTGCCTTGTCTAACTGGATGACAAATTCCAACAATCTTGACCATTTTGTTCCCCCACTGTGTCCCCGTGCCTGGAAGAGTGGAGCTCAGTGTGACTGTCCCAATGTGAGTTCATGCAGTTTCATCAACAATGAGGACTGAACCAAGCCCAGACATCCTGCCTGAGGCCCTATCTTAGACTGAATGGCTACAAGGGAACCTTCTATGTGCACCTCTGTCTCTGGAGATGGAAACATAGGGAGTAATTCTGCAGTCCCAAGGGAATGGGCACATCCTGGGGGAACACATAAGGGGAGAGCATGTGTCATATGAAAAAACATTTTGTATTAAAATAAACTTATATATTTGGAAACTAAATCCTAAAATAACTTCTTTTTTCCAAAAATAAAGCTTGACAGAATCTTATTGGCTAAGATAGCAAAACAGACTGTCTAGTGCTTTTTTTCTTTTTTTTTTTTTTTTACCCAGGGAGCCCTTTGAGAGGGGTAGGAAGATATAGAGTTCAAAGCCTCTGGTTGTGTGAAAATGCTGCAATACTGGGTTCCTGTGCACTCTCGGGGGAAGCATTTATAGGGTCATTGTACTTTTGAGGATAGCCACAACATTAAAAACCACACACCTCCAGGAAGTCACTGAATGAGCCATTAGTTCCCAATCAAAATCTTTACTGGTAAAAGATGGAAAATATCATTCATGGTGCAAAGAGGAAGGGGGAGGTAGGGAGGGAGATACTTAAGGCATCTGCCCTCATTTTAATTGAAGGGAATAAAACCTTGTTCTTCAGACCTCACACATTACAGACCATAGTGTCCCAGCTCACTTAGCAAACACTTCTCATGAAGCATTTTTACCCAGGTGTGTGCAGGGTGTTGAGAGTAAGGAGGATTCCCATTCTGGTGTGTGATTGTGCTTGCATGTGTATGTGTGTGTGTGTCCCTACCATGTACACACGCAGTCCAGTAGGAAGAAAGACACTAACTGTTTCACTTAATACAACAGATACTACAAACGAGTGCCACGTAGTATACAGTGGTACATAAAAGAAAAGCTATGCAGAAGCCTGGGAGCATGGAAGGGTGTCACAGAAGTGACACCGACCTGCATCTGGAAGGATAAAGGCAGGTCAAACAAGAGGAATGAAGCACCTTAGGAAGTTGGAACAGCATGTGCCAGAGTGCACAGAGGGGAAACAGCACAACAGGTTTGGTGTGAGCAGAATGTAGACATCAAGTGACAAAAGATGAAGCTGCTTTGGTAGGCTGGGCCAAACAGGTTCCTATAATGGGGGCTCTACCTTTGATTCTTATAAAACAGGGGAGCAATTTGTCCAAGTTCTCATTTCAGGAAGACCTATCTAATAACAGTGAGGGGATAGCTTTGAAAAGGTGAACGCTGTGGGAGGGACACAGTGGCTGCTGAAATCATATGAGGGATACAGCAAGAGTGTATGAAAAAGACAACTGACATCACCAGCCATCCATGGATGCTACACACTCCAGGAGGCTCCAACGGACAAGGGTTATGAGTTCACCCAAGCAGGCATCAGGGCCCTGAAGATTTGTAGACAAAAGCATCTCCTCGAAACCTCCTATACCTTGGGAGTTATTCGATATCTCCCAAGCTGCCTCTCTCCATACCTTTCTGCTCTTTCCAACCCTCTCTATAATCTTCTACCAGGGACTTCCATGTGAGTTAGGGGAAGAGCTGGGCCTTGCTGACTATTAGGGGCACAGCTTGTGGAGATCAGCCCTGAAGTATAGTTCCTCCCAGCTGTTGGCCTCTTTTTTAGCTCATGGCCTCTGACCCATCCCCTAGGCCAGACAATTCAGTGCTGACCCTTGCAAGCAGTGACTCCTCCTCACCCCAACCTTGTCCCGCCTCCTGAGTGTGATCCCTCTCGTACTCTCATGGAAGTCATATGGTGGGACCCCAAATCCTGGTATTGTGGGCATGACCCCAGAGACTGTATCTGCCTTTCACTGGCTGTGCAATGCTCCAGACCTTTCCATCCCCAGCATTCAAGATATCTGTCCCTTGTCACTCAGTACTCACTTATCCCCTTGTATGTCTTCTCTCCTATAAACCCCTTTGAATTTTCAGCACCTGCCCAGCTGTGGAGGATGTGTGACAAATATCTCCTGAATGACAGTCAGAGTGCCATCCTCGCTCCTTAAGGCAGAATGAAGAGGGGAGGAGATCAGGCAGAGAGCCAAGCCTGAGGCCTGGCATCCCAAAAGTGCCACTGCTGCTTCCTTGGGTGACAGCTGCCCATTCAAAGACCCACTTTCCCTCTTCTGGAACCAATGATCTATAGGCTTCCTTTTCACTGTAGATCCTGCAAGCCTTGCCCCTGTCTGATAAACTAATTTGTGTCCAGCTGTTAATGGCTTAATGTGTTTCCCAGATAAAGCATTTCAGTTTAACAGGGGTCTTCCACTCTTTCAGCCAAAGCAATGACTAATGGGGAGATGTTCAGACATGGTGGGGGCGGCCAGGGGAACTTCAGACAAAGTGGGCTCTCTAGCCTGCTCCAAATGCACCATGGGGGCTGAGATGCCTTTCCACCCACGCATGAGGCTGACTGTGGGGGATGTCAGCTTTTACAAGGTCTTGGAACAACAGCAGAAGGATCAGATGCAGTGTGCCACTCCAGGAAGGAATAAGCCAGATAGCTTGTCATAGGGAGTCCCTATTCCCCCTGTCCCAGATAACTGGGCTTGAAAAGTAAAATACCATAGGGGAGTTTCACAACATCTGCCAAATAAGAATCCTAGCTACGTTAGTGGCTAATGGTCAAGTGTGGCACAGTGCACCTTTCATCCCTGAGATAATGGAGGCAACCTGTGCGCAGACATTTTTGCAAGGGGCTTAAAGACTCAAATCCTCCCTCCCATTCTAGAACCCAGAGATCTAAGATGTAAAGGAAGATGATATATAAAAATTAAAATAAAAGACTTGTGGAAATACACAGCTGGTAGGCTTTTCAGAACCCAAAAGTCAAATTGAAGAAAAGCACTAATCCTTCCTAGACAGAAAAGAACTCTTGTGTGCAAGCCTGCTACACAGAGGGCCTGAGCTCAGTGGGAGCTATGTTCCCTCCACCAGCCCTGGAGGGGAGAAGGGCCCTGCTAAAGGTCAGCTGAGGAACACTGGCATCTGCAGGAGGTCCAAGGCCCTTGGAAGGTTTGAAAGTAAGATGTTTGGCTTTCAGGAGGGCAGACAATGTCACACCAACAAGCCCAGAAATGAATGGATACGTGCCTAGAAAGGGCCGTGAGGTGGTAGCAAAGGATCTCTCCCTCCCTTCACCCCTTTCCTTTTTTCTACAGATAAAATCATGTAAAGGCAACTCCCCAATGCACATATTAAATGCCACTGCCTTCTAATGTGTTCCTTAATAGGGTTTAATTTATCATTTCCTGGCTCCTCAGGCTCAGACACTTTTCCTCTGCTGGTGGTGGGGGTCAGGGGTGTGGGGTAACATTTCCCAGCCCAGTGTCCCTGTGGGTTGCTTACTCTTTTGGACTAGGCCACACATACTCAACACCTCTGTGCCTTTGCTCGGGCTGTTTCCTCAGCATGGACTGTCTTTCCATGGTTCCATGCTCTACCAAATGATATCATGTTGACCTTTTACAACTCAGAGCAAAATTAATTTTGTTAGTTAACTTCTTTCAGATTTCCCCCCAACCATAACTATTTACCCCCTCCTCTGTGGTCCTCCACCCCTGTGTTCTCTCTCTCTTTCTCTCTCCTATGGCCTTTTTTTTTTTTTTTTGGTACCAGGGATTGAACTCAGTGGTGGTACTCCACCACTGAGCCACACCCCCAGCCCTATTTTGTGTTTTATGTAGAGACAGGGTTTCACTGAGTTCTTTAGTGTCTCACTTTTGCTGAGGCTGGTTTTGAACTTGTGATTCTCCTGTCTCAGCCTCCCAAAGTGCTGGGATTACAGGCATCTCTTCTTGTAGTTGGGGTAGATACATTTCATTTGTTATTGTGGGGATGAACATTGATATTATCATTACTAGATCATAAATCACTTAGGAACAAATACTCTGTTATTCATCATTGTACATTCAGAATAGTTGGCTTATCATTGGTATAATTCAACAGAATTAATAAATCTAGAGTGGCAGCCCTGTAGGAGGTTAAAGATCACCTCATTCCATTGCCTAACTTTTCAAAAGAATCTGGGTCCCTTGAACAGAACTCTGTCCACTAAACCATGCAAGATATATTCAAAATAAACCCAGCTTAATTGGGAGACTGGGAGTACTGAGCATAATGGCAACTTGGGCAGGCCTTCAGCAAGAAGTCAGACACTCATGACACCCTCATTGGGTAAGAGCTTCACTATTTGATGGGTATCTGGAGATCTGACATTTTTAAATGTCTCTTGAAGGCAAGCTTTTGGGGAGCAAGGCTTACATCTTATTTTTCTTTGTAGCCCTCAAAGCAATGCCAAACATATAAGTAGCTCAGGTAAAAGTAAGTTTCAGACACTTGAAAACTCCAGGGAAGTATTTTTGTGCCTTTTTCAAGTCAGACACATCTCTGAAGAGCAGGCATGCTTTCCCTTCGAATCTGAAAGTTGCCAGGTGCCCCTGGTATTTATTTGCTCAATTCAACATCCTAAACCAGGAGGCTCCTCCCCTAGACCCTTCCCCCCATCACCTCAATGAGGCAGATAAGGGTTGAAATTGCGCAATCTTTGTGTGATCTCTGACCCCTCTTGGAAAAGTCTCCATGTAGCCAGTCCTATGTCCACCACTAGCCAGAAGCTGCACCCCCATCTCTGACCCAGTGCAGTGTCAGGGTGTGGGGGTTGTAGACAATGAGGGAAGTGGCTCAAAGATTTATTTTAGACTTGCCTGCCCACTCAGGTGGCCAGGGGTTTGTATAAAGTGAAAGAAAACTGTTTAAAGAAAAAAAAAAAAACTATAAAAACAAACCAAAACCCCTTCCACAGAAATGTAGGCACAGAAACCTGGACAGTTACTGTTGAAGCATTAAAAAGTTTGCATGTTTCCAACTGTTGTCCTCAGTTCTGGTTCTATATCTGAGTGTTTCAGAGAACCATTTGGAAAGGAGCTGCCCTCAGACTCCTGCTGGATTGCTTTGTTTTCCCCAGCAGTAGTTTGGTGGGGAGAAGGCTGGTGTGGCTTTGTTGATTTTATTTTCCCTGTAGGATCGGCCCTTTCAGTCTCGGCCAGATCTGGTCACCACGGATTCAGGTTAGTGATTGGAGAGGCAGCATCTTTGCCAAGGGGCTGTGGTCTGCACTTCGTGGGAACTGTTAAGGAGCTGAGTGCCTCTCCAATAGCCTGTTGCTGGAAGGGATGCAGTTGCCTTTCACGGAATTACATGATTGAGCAATTAACCAAATGCTTGCAAAGTGCGTTAAAAAATCTATTACCTGACTGAGGCTTGGGAGACCTTTCCCTTGGGACAAATGTGGTGAGTAAACTCATTCCATTTTGTTTAAGCATCCTAATCCTCAGAAGGTGGCCGCCCGCGTTTCTCTCTCTCTCTCTCTCTCTCTCTCTCTCACACACACACACACACACACACACACACACACACACACACACACACAGGCTGTGTGCACAGCAGGTGCAGGGCCTGCTCCTTCACCCAGCTCAGAACAGGCGCCTTCAACCAGCACCATCAGGGAAGAGCTGCCCTGGCACTTGGGTCTGGGCCACAGGACATAAGAGGAGGGTAAACAGGAAGAAACACCAGCCCCAGCCAAGACAATCACTTTCTATTTAGAAGGCTACAAAGGACAATCTGGGAAATCCCAGAATGAGGGCACCATTGTTTAGCAAACAAGAACTCCAAGCACGGCTACCGACTCGCTCTTGGCTTCCGTGTTAGTCCATGAAATCATATTGCTTATAATTACTGCCGTTGGATCAGCCTCGGCAGTCCTGAGCAGCTCTCAGCTCCTGCAGCAGAACTAGCAGAGAGCTTCCCCAGAGCCAACCCATCCCCTTTCCACAACTTCCTCCTGTTCAGGCTCTGATCAATTGTGAACATTGGGAATTCCCTAGGACCTGGGTTTATGTTTGTCAAAGCACTGTCCTGGACCCTGGCAACTATGCTCAGAACCACTCTGAACTAAGCTGGATGGCTGATGTGATCCCATTTTCCAAGGAGATCATTGAGGCCAGAGGGGTTAAGTGAGCTCTCCAAAGCTGCCTAATGAGAGGGCCAAGCTAGGCCTGAGACCTACTGGCTCCTATCCAAATACCCTCTCCACAGGCTCTCATGCCAAGTGGACTTACACAATATTATTATTATTAACAAAGACGACGACAGCAGCAATAGCTCGTACTTTCTTAAGTGTTCCATGTGCCGAGTACCATTCTGAGAGGCCTGCATGTAACATCTTATTGTATCACCATAGTAACCTTACAATGTAAGTATGAAAATTACTTTTTACCTGGGAGGGGGGACAGGTACAAAAAAAGTTAAACAAACTTGCTCGAAGTCACACAGCTAGGAAGAGACACAGCTTGGTTTAAAACCCTGTTTGACTATAGAATCCATGTTCTTAACCTGTATAGTTCTGTCTCTTTGTGTAATAACATCATAATCAAAATGTGAGCCAAATAATAAATAATTTAATGTGGTCAACTGAAAGTGGTTCAACAAATAATAGGTGCTACATTATTTGGTGTTTTTTTGTTGTTGTTATTTGTTGTGTTGTTTTAATGATTGGTGCTACTACTAGCAAGCTTCCATCAAATGCATCAAATTTTTTCTCAGGCCTTGCAATTGCAGACAGTGTTTTAAATAGCCTTGTGATGTGGGGTAAGTGACCAAGCTCTGCATCTCAGCCTGCCCTGTGAAATAGGCAAGGGTGTGTTTGTCTCTTGGGGGTGTTTTGAAAACCAGATGAGATGAGAAAGCACTTGGAAAACTGTTCACTCCTAAACTAGTTTCCCAAAGTTAGTTGGTGAGAAATGAAGCTTAGCATGCTTGGTAGCCCTACATGAGTGTCTTAGCTATAGGAGTTCAGGGAGGCTTAATATGCCAGTGGGCATTCTGGAACACTGAGAAGGATCTAGAAATGGAGTCCACCAGCCCCCTAGTCCACTGGGGAGGCATCCCAAGACCTCCATCAGATGCCCAAAGCTGCAGGTAGTATACACACTGTGTTCTTCCTATCATTTGTAAGTATGATAAGGTTTATTTTATGAATTAGGCAATGTAAGAGATTAATGACAATAAGTAATAATAAAATAAAATATGCTGAAATAAAATTTATTTTATTTCTCTGTGTTCTCTCTTATTCATATTTTCTCTCTCTCTCTCTCTCTCTCTCTCTCTCTGGAATTTTCCATGTCAGACACAGTTGACTGGGTAACTGGCACTGTGAAAAATGAAACTGCAGATAAGAGGAGGATAGTGTACTTCTCCATTTTTTTTTTTTTTTTTTTTTTTAATATGGAACCCTTTGCAGATAGTAGGTGAGAGCATTTCTGAAGGTACCACTCTGAGGAACCCATATCAGGATATGTCCCTGACAAGGCAGAACCTGGTATGAGTTTTACTAGAGAGCTACCTAGAGAAACCCTTGAAGGCCCCACCTGAAGTCACCCCTAGATTCTCTC
>PVHX01008553.1:0-63275 GCA_004024805.1 Geosciurus inauris | reverse complement strand
TCTCTCTCTTAATTTGGAGACTGCAGCAAGAGACTTAAGCCTTCACGTCTAGTATGGTAACTACTAATCCAGAGACCACAGGACACAAGTAGGGAGAGAAAGAGGACATGGAGCTCCATCAGGACAATGTCTCCCTCCTCGTCCTTGTGTCTTATACATGATCTGGTTCCTATCAGGCAGGCTCCTGGAGAGTCATACCAAAGGCCAGTCACCCAGAATGTATGGCCAGCTTCTGACACAAAGCCAAGATTTGAAGGATGATAAATCTGATGATGAGTAACCTGCTTCCACCCGGGAACAGCGGGGTAAAGAATAATAATGGGATTGGTCCTACACTCAGGGGTACAACCGGAGCAGAACTTGTGCCTGTCACTCCTTGTTCAGATGCCACTATCCTTTGAAGATGGTCCTGGGGTGTCTGAAATTCCCAACATTTCATTCTGATAATAAAAACTGCTAACATGTATTGAGTATTTCTATATATGCCCCAGATACTGTCTAAGCTCTTTATACAAATTACCATCTTCAATCCTCACAATAAACTTGTAAAAGTGGTACCATCAGCATTTTACAGTATAAGTAATGAAAGCATGGAAGTGTTAAGCAAATTGCCAGTCGACACATGGCTCACAAATAGGGCAGCTAGAATTCCAACCCAGCCTGGTCTGGCTCCATGGTCTGGAACCTGAGGCCATATGCCTTTCTGCATTTCCTTCCAATGTTCCCTACCATTCCTATCATCTCCACCCAGAGGAGGCCAAACAGAATGAAACTGCCCTAGTACAGCCTTCAGATATTGCAGGTCTTCTACAACAGTGGTTCTCAAAGTATGGGCCTCAATCAGTAGCATAAACATCAGCTGGGAGCTTGTTCTATACAAATTCTTGGGCCCCACCCTATGCCTACTGAATGAGAACCACGTGGGTCTCAGCAGGCTGTATTTTTACAAGCCTGACAGTTGATTTTTTTGGGGGGGGTAACAGGGATTGAACTCAGGAGTACTTGACCACTGAATCACATCTCCAGCCCTATTTTGTGTTTTATGTAGAGACAGGGTCTCACTGAGTTGCTTAGCGCCTTGCCTGTTGCTGAGGCTGGCTTTGAACTCACGATTCTCCTGTCTCTGCCAAAGTGCCAGGATTATAGGCATGCGCCACCGCGCCCAGCTCTGACAGTTGATTTTGATGCCCACTAAAGACTGATAGCCACTGCTCCAGAAGCAAGGGCTCTGAACCCAGGTTGCAGCGTCATGATACCTGATAGAGGTAACAGGAATAGCTCCAGAGTGAGTCACCTGCTTCTTGATCCTACAGTGCTACCAGCAACCAGAAGGGCGCAGAGGGACAAGGGTGGGAAAGGGGAGATGAAGTGGGCCAGCAATTATTCTGGGATGGAGTAATAGTGAAATCTTGTGGTCTTGGGGAGTTAACAGAAGCTAAGGCTAGACATGGGGATGGGGGCCAGGATGGAATAAGGAGGAAGACCTGAGGTCCTTTGTGGCAGGAGGGACAAGGCCAGCACATTGAACTTGCTGTGTTTATTTCCTTTATATTCCAAAGCATATCCCATTTGCCTATCTTCTCTCCTCAAAACAGACTTAGAGCTGTTAGGCTGGAAAGACCTGAGTCCTCCCTCCTGCCAGTGAATCCTGCTTAGAGGGCCTCTGACCTCTGCCTGAACCCCTGCAGTGATGGAATGAGACTGGCTGGCTGCCCCCAAGGCAGCTCTTCACCCTTCTGGATGTATTTCTATCTATGAGATTTCTGCACATTTCTGCATATTTTTTAGACCATTCCCTGGCCTTCCTACTTCCTCCCTCTGGAAGCCCACAGAGCTGGCCTGCCTCAAGACAACCTTTGAATGTTTAGTGACAGTGCTCGTGCTTCCTGGGTCTTCTTTATGTCCAGGGAAAAAGGTCACCATTCTTTCAATAATTGCTCTTCTACCTTTTATCATGTCCTCTTGCCATCCCAGCCCACCTTTTTTTAAAAAATATTTTTTAGTTGTAGATGGACACGATCTTTATTTATTTTTATGTGGTGCTGAGGATCGAACTCAGTGACTCACGCATATGAGGCAAGTGCTCTACCACTGAGCTACAGCCTCAGCCCCCCTAGCCCACCTTTGAGAAGGCTCCTGAGGGGTGGTCTGTGAGGGGTGCCGAGGGCCCTAATCTGATACCTTCTGTTGGCTACACTCATCGAACTCCGTTTAATTCAAGGTGAGCAAACAGCACCTTACACAGGGAGAGGCAAAGAGCCTTGCCCTGCAGGCGGCACTGTAGAGAGAGAGCCCCAACTGCATAGGAAGTGGAAAAGGACAGCCTGCCTCTCAGAGATGGCCTCCCTGCCTCTGCTTGCTCAAGGAGATGGTTCCTAAGACCCACTCAGCATGCTATGAGGGAGGCCTACCCTGGATGGGGAAATCCCAGCCACATTCACCCGCCTCCATAACCTGTTAGAGCCCCTGCTGCCTGACATGGATCCCTCTTTCCCAGGATTGCCGGGTTCTCACCGTCCCAGTTGGAACCCTTAGCTCAGGGAGTCTGTAAACATCAGGCTTTCTGCAGTTGGCAATGACTAAGCCCGTCTGCAGGATAGAGATGGGTCTGTTTTCACTGGATAACTGTGGTTATCATCCCTGAGGAAGCCCAGCTGGGAGCCTGGAGATCAGCGATGATGCATCCTCCCAGGCGCATTGCTTCAAGTCAGGCTCTGGTCCTTCCTGGCTGGCTGTGTCTTTGTGCCCTGCTACCCCACCTACACATGGGGCTTACAATGGTGCCTTCTCACATCACTGAGGACCACGTGAACACGCACAGGGACGTCTGGCACATAGTGCTCATTGCGTGTTTATGGCTCTGTTGGTGGTACTGCTTTACTCAAGTTGATTAGGGATCAAGTTATACATGGCTAGAGCAATTTTAACTTTGTGAGGACTTCCATCATTCTCTCATCTGAGCCTAATAGTTCAGTGAGATGATGACATCAAGATTTATAATCATGCCAGGTGTGGTGATGTGTACCTGTAATCCCAGTGGCTTGGGAGGCCAAAGCAGGAGCATTGCCAAGTGCAAGGCCAGCCTCACCAATTTAGCAAGACCCTGTCTCAAAATAAAGGGAATGTATCTTAGTGGTAAAGCACCCCAGAGTTAAATCTCCAGTACCCATCTCATAAGATTTACCATTATAATTGTATAGGTATAAAAATCAAAGCCCAGAAATGTCAAGTAACTAGTCCAAGGTCACAGAGCAGAGTCAGGGTTAGATCTCAGGGCCATGTGATTTCCTGCCTTGGGCTGCTGAGGCACGGCTTTGATGAAGTTTGCCCTGCATTATCATCACTCTTCCTCTCATATTATATGTTTATATGATTATATGACTGTGTTTTTACTAAAATCAAGAGCTAGACCCATGATTTAAGACCTACAATTCCCAAGTCTAGACTTACACAGCTTTCCTCTCCTGTATGCCCCAATTTCTATCCTAAAGGGTGCCTACATCTTCTCACTCCTTGACCTGGCTCTTGGGCCAAGGCTGGTCCAGTCCCTGCCTGGTGCATAAGTCAGTTATACCCTGGCTCATTACCCAATCCATCATGTCCCAGGACATCAGGTGCAGCCAAGGACCATTGTCTGACCCTGAGCCAGAACACCAGGGTATACAGTACCAAGCACTTCTGGAGTCTTCCATAGGACCACCCTCTACGGCTCACTCCAAGTGGCTTCCTACAATGTCCCTAGGCAGGGACTCAGACTCCCTTTTGCAGTGACTCAGATCCAAGTCCATTTAACCTGAGGCTTCTGGACTGCAGCATGACAGGGTGGGACACAGGTAGGGTGGGAAGAGGTTGCACCTGGCTGCTCCAGATATAGCCCTCTAGTTTGCCAATTTTAAGGAACCCCAAATGAAGATTCGGGTGGTTCATGCCTGGAGCTGGGAGGCACTGTGTTCCATGACGTGGCTCCAGAACTACCAACTTTTCCCACAATGACCCATCTAGGCCTGATAAACACCATTCCTCCAACGTCTGCACTGACAGGTTCACAGATGGCTTGGCTCTGTGCTCCTGGGAAGGCCACTCTTTATCTGGGTGCTCCTCTGGCTCCAAGAGTTGCTTCACTGCCTCGTCCGGAGACATCAACACTGGCTCCTCTCAGCACTTGTAGTCTAAGATGTTCCAATGACATCAGCTTCCTGAGAGCTGGACAGTTCCTTTCACTTCAAAGCTTGGCTTGCTCCCCACCTCCAGCCCCTGCCTGTCCACATATGGACTCAACCTGACAGCATGGGGAGCTGGGCTCCCGCAGTCCGCAGGCACCTCTGCACAGCTCTGGAGCTCAATCCTATTCCTCTGGATTAGGCAGAACCCACAGGGCTTAAGATCTAAAAAGACAGCCTTCTTGTTGCAAAGGAGGGGCACTGCAGGGGCTGAAATCCCTCTAGCTGCAAGGCAGAATCCTTCCCACATTTATTACTATGGCCAACACATATGTTTTGAAATGGCCACTAAGTATCTGGTTCTATTCTGGGTGTTGGAGAGGGAAAGCTAGGGCCCACCCTAAGAAACTGATAGCCTAGGGCTGTGTAACTGGCCAGCATAGAAGAACAGCCACTGAGGGACGCTGTGCCTAGGGTGGGGATAGTGCTTAAGAGTGGCTGCTTGGAGAGGGCACCTGGAGGCAGAGACCTGAACAAAACCAAGAAGCCAGCCACATGGAGGACCTGAGGGAGCAACTGTTCCTGGCAGAGGAGACAGGGGTCCATGGCCTATGCGGAATGGGGTCAGAGTGCTCAAGGACAGCAAGCAAGTCCCTGAGGCTTTTGCAGAGAGATCAAGGTGGAGGGGAAGAGGAGGGAGCTGGGGAGAGAGGAAGGACCAGCTCTTAGCAAGCAAGGCCAGCGGACTGTGGCCTGAGACAGGTCCACCCTCAGCCTGGTTTTGTTAGCCCATGAGCTAAAGCCAGTTTTTCCCATTTTAAAAGTTTGGAAGGAGAAAGAGATGAAGATGGAGAAGGAGATGATGAATATGTGATGGACTATTATATAGTCTGCAAAACCTAAAATATTTACTCTCTGGCCTTCCAGAGATCTACAGGATGGAAAGTCATTTGGCTTTTGTTTCAAGAGTTAGAGGAAGTTACAGGAGGGTTCTGGGCAAGCAAGTGGCATAACCTGACATGTACCTGTCAACACTCACTCTGGTTATTCAGTAGAGAAAGAGCTGTCAGGGGTCTGGGTGGTGGCAGGGAGGTGAGCTGGGAGACAGACAGGCGTGAGAGGGTGGGAGCTCTGCCCAGGTGGGGGAGCTCTGCCCTGGTCATGGCAGTGGGTATGATGAGGTGGGATCGAATTTGAGACACACTGGCAAACTAAATAAGGGTCTGAGGGAAAGAGAACAGTGTTTAGCTTGAGCAAATGGACAGGTATTAGTGTCATTTACTGAGGTATAGAAAATCAAGCCAGGAGCTGTTTATCACATGGGTATAAGAGATCAAAATATCTAAGCCAGGCATAGCCGTGCACACCTGTAATCCCAGCACTTTGGGAGGCTGAGACAGGAGAACTGCAAGTTCAAAGCCAGCCTCAGCAACGGCGAGGCACTAAGCAACTCAGTGAGACCCTGTCTCTACACAAAACACAAAATAGGACTGGGGATGTGGCTCAGTGCCCCTGAGTTCAATCCTTAGTACCAAAAAAAACCCCCCAAAAACCAAAACTGTTTTGGCCATGATCAGTTAGAGATGATACAACATCAAAGTGGAAACACTTATAAACATACACATGCAACACACACACACACATACAGTGCAAAGAATAATGATATTGCTGGACGTAGTGGTGCACACCTGTGATCCCAAGAGGGGCTGAGGCAGGAGAATCACAATAGGGCATCTAGCCTTGGCAACTTAGAGAGGCCTTGTCTAGAAATAAAAAAAACAGAAAGGACTTGGGGTGTAGCTTAGTGGTAGAGCACCCCAAGGTTCAATCCCCAGGACCAGAAAGAAAAAAAAAAAGATAATGTCACATGATATTTGGAAAAAGAAAAAAGAATACGTGGAAGATTTACTCTTATACATGATGTATTTTATGTTGAGTCTCATAATATTGTACAAAGAAGAACTTCTCTATTTGATTCTCTCATCTTAGTGGTAAGAAAAGTGAGACTTAAAAAGTTAAGCAGTTATATACTAATTTAAATAATAATACTAAAAGGGAGATCAGTAAAGCACATGGACCAGGGATAGGCAGGAGGGGAGGAAAGGGAAGGTAATAGGGAACGATATTGACCAAATTAAGTTACTATGTGCATGTACAAATACAGCATAATTAATCCCACTATTATGTATAATGACAAACACCAATAAAAAATAAAATGAAAAGTTAAATAGTTTTCTCAAAGTTACATATGGAATTAGACAGTGGCTGAGGTGCAGATAAAGCCAGCAGCCCATTTCTTAATCTTAACTCTACTGACCTGTACAACACAGCCATGCGTACTTGGGAACATGCCCTTCCTTTCTTGGTGCTTGGGTCAGGCACAATTATTTGGGGATATAATGGACATATTGAGTTCTCTCCGTCTCCTGGAATTATTTCTATGATTGGAGAAAATAAGACATTCTTGTTTCCCACCTCTGGATTTAGTAAAATTGAATCAACATATTTTCATTATAATATTTTTTCTTATATGGTACTTTTTAAATTATGGAGGAAACACATGATTATTAATTAAAATTAAAAACATGAAAAAATAGGAAGAAGGGAAAACTGTATATGTTCTCAGCCCTTAAATGTAGACATGGCCAAACTTCCTGAAACTGTTGGAAGATTGCACTTACCTGTGTTACAGCTAACAATAATTGATTTCTGGGTTTCAGAACTGCGGGCCCACAAATTGAAGATAACCCCCAAAGAACCAAAGACCTGCATGACAGAGAATCCAGGTCACAGTAAAAAATGTCTGGTAAAATAAGCTGCAGCTCTGTGTTGAGTTATGCCAAGTGTCTTCACTGCACGACCATGTTTAATTCTCATATCCCGCTCTATAGCAGAGGAAACAGTCTTTTGTCACTCCTAATATGCAAAACTGAGGTTTTCATCCAGTTATAATGGACCCCAGAGCAGGAGTTTTTCAACTGGGCACATTCTGTACCTAGACGACACTTACAGCCCATTGGAAAGCTAAGAGGTGTTCGAGAAGTGTTTCTTGAACAAATAAGACTAAAGAATCTGATAAGTTCTGACCAAGACTAAGGGGAGTGAACTGGGGTAAACCGGGAGTGACTAATTGATTCATGCAGTCAACAAAAATTTACTGAGCACCTACTAAGTGCTGAGCACTCAGCTAGGCACACAGGACCAGCACTAAACAAGACAGACTGTCTCAGTCCTGTGCTACTTACATTTTAGTGGGTGGATCACACTGATGGCTGTATCTGAGGAGATGCTCAGGTGGCTGGCAACCCTGACTCCATCTCGGAAGGCTCTAGAAGTCTGCCTTCTTTCACTGTGACTCACATGTTCATCTTGTGCCAATGCACTTGTTCTAAACATGAAGAACTTGCGGAAAATCTAATTACAGAGCACTGCTATTCTTAGGCCTCACATCATCTAACTTGGGCATTGTTCTCTCTTACTAGCTTCTTTCTGCTTAATTTCCACTCAGACCCACTTCGCTTTGCAGTGGGCAGGTTGGTGTTGGGAAGGAAGGATTTGTGGCTTTTGTCACATTTCCAAATGGGTATGTAACTTTAAAAAGGTAAAACTCCACGGCTCTAATCTTTTTCTACTTCAGTGGTATTTCCCATAGTCTGTGAATGTTGGCTCTTTTTCCCTCAACAGTCGCTCGCAGAGCTGAGACTGACTGGCATTTCGGGTTTGCTTTCAGAAAGCATGCGAGTACAGCATTGGGATTTTTCCAGGCACAGCATAAAACGGAGCTTAATTCATTCACTTCCACATTGACACAAGGGGGAATGTTCCGATTCCTCAGCCACCGAGTAAGGCAAGGTCCCCTACCAGGCTTCACACAACCCTCTTTCACTTGATTATTATTTGAGCCTCCCCCCTGGCCCTGACTCCATACCATGGGTCTCCACCGTTTCCCTGAGTATACACGGTCTTCGAAGCCTCCGAGCCAAAGAAAATAGCACCGTTCAGATAGTCGAAGGCAAGAACAGACTTCCTAAGCAGGTTGTGCATCTGCCAGAATTCCTGCTTCTATGCTTATTCTTGGACTTCAGATATCAATCACCATCTCGATAGGGTAGAGAATGGAACAGAAAATATGGAGAGTCTCCTGTTATTCCATTTTGTTGAAAGCAAGGAGCATATTCAAGCGGAACACTTCAGGTTCAAGGTCTTTGTGAGCATTCATTTCTTTACTGCTTCAATAAATGCATATCAAGTCTCTGTGGAACTCCAGACACTTTCTAAGTGCTGAGGACAAAATAGTGAATAAGACAGTCGTAGCTCTTGCCCTCCTGGAGCTTATGGGTGAATGCAGGAAGGAGATACCACCATACATGGGTATGAAAGGAAGGAAAATAGGAAGTGCTATTGCGAACATGGAACCAAAGACTTTATGTAGTATCTTCGTGTTGAGGAACAAGGAGACTTCTCTACTGAGGTAACAGCTCTGTTACTGAGGTCATTGTGCATGGAGTACAACAGATTAGGAGCTGTCAAGGCTTGTGCAAAGGCCCTGAGGCCAGAACTAGGACAGTATATTGGAGGAAATGGAAGAAAGCCATGTTAGGAAAAGAAAGCCACAGATGTCTAGAAAGAAGGCTAGAGAAGAACTGGGGACCTGCATAGAGAGAATCTTGTATGTCATCACAGGGATTTGAGTCCTTATCCTGAGTGTGATGGGGAGTCATGGAAAAGTATCTGGGAGGTGTGTGTGTAGATGAGTGGGTGTGACATGATGGAGTTGAGGCTTTAAAGATCATTCTGACCATAGTGTGGAGAACAGATTTGTGACAGTAAAATCCCATGGGTGTGAGAGAAATCCAGTCCAGAAGCTTCTTCAGGAGGCCTAGGGAGAGATGGTCGTGGTCTGGACCAGTGTGAAGGTAATAAACAGGAAAACAAAGGGATGGGCCTAAGAGAAATCAAGGGAGCCTGACTCAGCTGGACTCCATGGTTGGTTGGAGGTGGAGGAAGGGAAGAAGGTGGGATTAGTCCTGCAGTCCACAATTTCTGCCTGTCCCCTAAGCAGTTCTAAACACCCCTTCCTGGCCCTCCCCCAGGAGAGGGCTGTTTGATGGACACTCCAGGTGGGCTTGGTGGGCCAGGTATGAAGTTGCAATGAGCCACTAGAACTGAGGCTCCAGTGCCCATTGAAGGAGTGCTCACCCGGAGCTTTCTGCCGGCTGTTCCCCTTCCTGAATTAAACTCCCCTGTTGTCACATGGTGGGCTCTTCCATTTTAATGCTGCCTCCTCAGATCCCCTCATCTCGAGGTGTCCTCATCTACTCTTGAACACACCACTCTACTTTCTGCATAGCACCTGCCACTGGTTGAAAGAAACTTACTTATTCATCCCTTTACTTGTCTTTTGCCTAAATCTCCCCTAAAGAATGTAAATTCCAGCCAGGTGCAGTTACACACACCTGTAATCCCAGCACTTTGGGAGGCTGAGACAGGAGAATCGCGAGTTCAAAGCCAGCCTCAGCAATGGCGAGGCGCTAAGCAACTCAGTGAGACCCTGTCTCTACATAAAACACAAAATAGGGTGGGGATGTGGCTCACTGGTCAAGTACCCCAGAGTTCATTCCCCGGTACAAAAAAAAAAAAAAAAGAATGTAAATTCTACAACAGAAACATGACCATTCTTGCATCACAGTGTGTGACACATAAGGTGCTCAATAAAAAAGATGAAGGAACAAATGGTTGACTCCCCAGAGACCAAAGGCCTCCAGACTGCCCTCTGCTTGAGCAATCTGGACGTCCAAAGCAGTGCTGACTTGGGGTCTGACACAGTCTGAGCAGCTCTATGTCAGGTTCCTCGTGAGCCCCTTCCTGCTCACGAGGCCTCCATCTTCACACAGGGTTCAGATGAGTGATGGTTTTCCAAGAAACAGCGTTCCCAAGGGGTTTCCTATCCTTTACTCCCCAAAGCAGAAGAACCACCAGCCCTGGTATTTTTCCAAACACCACACCTAGGGGCACAGACTGAATCTGATAGGATCCCAGGACGGAATTACTTATTCACGCCCGTGACTGGAACAGCTCACAGAGAAATAGTGCTTGGGTTGCTGATTTGCTACTATTTTTCTCCCTAGCTTTCCCTATAGATCTCGGGGCCAAAATCAACTGCATATGTAGTTCATAACTGGTTCTTTTTAACCTGCGATGTTAGACAGGATTTGCTTCTCTCAGCTAAATTCCTTCTTGGAAAGGGACTGTATTCTTCTCTCTGACTCTTCTCCCTTTATTTTTGAAGAGGTGCTGTTTTCATAACATAAAGGGAGGGATGTCATTCTGTGGAAAGAGAAAAAACAGGTTGTGGTGAGCCCAGCCAGGGCCCAACACAGGGACAGGTCAAGGCAGTAATCAGGGAGCCAGTGGCCCTCAGAGCTCTGTCCTGGCTGTCTTGTGCATGCTGGGAATGGGTCCTCTGCTTTCTTTCCAGGAGCCTGAAGCCACCCCTGCAGCCACCCCTGCAGTCACCCCTGCAGCCAGAGGGAAGTGACTAATCACCGCATCACTGTGTAGTCATTATTTCAACTGAAACCATCATACAGTGCTGATGGCAGTAGGGGAAATGTCATCTACCAACCTACTGTGTCGGCCGGGAGTTGGGCCAGGAGTGGGGCTGGGGTCCCGGCAAAGGATAGATCCTAGAACCACTAGTTGCGCCGAAGGTCCCTTTCTGCAGCCTGCCTTGTGGAGGAGTGACGCCAGGGCGCAGGCCAGCAGAGAGCCTAGGCCCTTCTTGAAATGAAATGAAGGTTCACTTTAAAACACAAATTCATATGTGGGAATTCTCTCTTAATAGGGTATATTTTTCTTGTGAAAATTGCCTTTTGGGAAATAGAGGAAATTGATAACACATGCTTATTTGGGAACTAAAAAAATAAACAAAAAAACTTGGAGGGATGTTATGGGGCTGAGCTCAATATGACACCGCCACCCCTGGCATTGTCACAAGGTCTGCATCATTGCCCATCTGCGTCTTCTACACCTGTACCCCCAAACAGTGACAGCAGCAATCATTTATTGAATAATTATTATTCAATATGTGATGAGCACTTTGTATACATTATTCAGTTCATGTAAAAACCCCATGAGGTGGGTTTCACCATTGTTTGTATTTTGCAAAATAGAAAACTGGGGATCAGTGATGTTAAGCAACTTGTCCAAGAACATAGAGCTATTAAGCATCAGATATGGGAGCAACCCCAGGCTTATCTGACACCAGGATCTCCACTCCAGCTTCTGTTATCAGCTTCTCTTCAACTAAGAAGCTGATTTCCTCTGTTTTCTAAGTCAGCAAAAGAGTTTTTTTGGTTTCTGCTTCTTCCTACAAAGACTTTTACCAACTTTTTTTTACTACAATAAATTAAAATAACACCTGAGGCTCACTCCCTTCTTATAAGGGAGAGTATTGGACAAGGTTATCATTACATGTCTCCCAGGCTCAAAGTTCCATGTTCTCATTTTGATCCATTGCACAGAAGCACCTTCTTCGTCTCTAGCTTACCAGGTGCTTTAAAACATGCACCACACTTAGGGAGGCGGAGACAGGAGAATCGCGAGTTCAAAGCCAGCCTCAGCAACGGCGCAATGCTAAGCAACTCAGTGAGACCCTGTCTCTATATAAAACACAAAATAGGATTGGGGAGGTGGTTCATTTGTTGACTATCCCTGAGTTCAATGCCTATCCCTGAGTTCAATGCCTGTTGCCAAAACAAACAAACAAACAAACAAACAAACATAAAAACATCGACCAATAGTTCTCTGCAGATGATAGAGAAATCCTCGGGGGGGGGGTGTGTTTGTAATTCTGCTCCTATATAATCTGAGAGTGGGGGTGTGATTAAGTAAGATCAGCAGTCTCCTGGGGGTGCAGGATGGTGGGCAGAAGTTGCAGCTCCGCCTCCCTGTTGCATCTAGTCACAAGGTGACTGCCAGCCTGGCTACCTTTCTCTGCCCTTGTGCCATCAGTGTGTGACCAGCTGTGAGTATGGAGAGACCTCATCAGCTCCTAGGTCTGCTGACCATTTGCCCTGCAGAAGAACGGGAGGGGATTGCACAGGACTCCCAGCTGGAGCCCAACTCCTTAGCTCAGTCCCTTTTCTGCTGCCCAGGCTTCAGCTGTGGTCTCCTGCTGGACACAACCCCTCTGAGGAATCAGCATAGGAGGGAATGTGTTCTTGGCTCATGCTGCTTTGTGTGTGTGTGTGTGTGTGTGCGCGCACGCGCGTGTGCATGCATGCAGTGGAGATTGAACCCAGGGTCTCATGCATGCTAGGCACCTGCTCCACTACTGAGTCACGTCACCAATCCTTTTCATTTTATTTTGAGACAGGGTCTTGCTCAGTTGCCCAGGTTGGCTTTGAACTTATGATCCTCCTGCCTCAGTCTCTGGAATGGTTGGGATTATAGGCATGTGCCACCACATTCACCTTCTCTCTTTTTGTAATATTTATTTTTTAGTTGTAGGTGGACAGAATATCTTTATTTTATTCTTATGTGGTGCTGAGGATCGAACCCAGTGCCTCCCGCGTGCTAGGCGAGCACGCTGCCACTGCGCCATAACCCCAGCCCCACATCCACCTTCTTATGGTGGAGTCTCCCAGTTGTCATCTACTTCCCTGACCCAACACCATTTTCCTCTACCTTCTCTGGCCCCTGTCTATTCCTGCCTGAGAAAGTGCCTCTCCTGCATTTCCTCCAGTTGGCCTCTTCTTACCATTAGAACAAGCAGCACCTCCTCAGAGGCCTTCCCTGACCTGTCACTCTGTTCCATTTTATTTTCTTCACTGCCCTTACCACTATTTGAAATTATTTTGCTTATGGATTTCATCATGTTTCCCTGGCACTGAAGCAGAAGTTTTGCGCCAGGCATGTGGCTCAGTGGCAGAGTGCTTGCTTAGTATGCACAAGGCCTAGAGTTTGATTGCCAGCACCACAAAAATAGATAGATGTATAAATAGATACAGAAGTTCTATGCAAGCAGAACTTCTTCATCTTGGTCCTGGTGCCTAAAATAGAGTAGGAGATGCTCAATAAATGGGGTAAATAAAATTCTTTATTCTCATCTATAAAGTGGGGGTGATAACATTTATATCATAAGGCGGCTGTGAGGATTATTAAAGTGAATTTTCAGCGTTTGGAAGGACTAGGTTCCAATGACTCAGAGTTATATTCTTGCATTGAGAGAAGCAGTGTAAACCAGGGGTCAAGACAGTAGGCTCTGGAGTCTAATTGTGGCTTTTGCACTTAATTACCTTGATCTTTATAGTAAATGACTTAATTTCTCTAAGCCACAGTTTCCTCAACTTTAACATAGTGATAATAATACTACTAATTCCTAGGGCTTTGTGCAGATGCACTAAAACAACTCATGAAAAGCACTCAGAACAATGTCTGGAATGTTCTGTGTTACTGCTGTGTGCCAGATACACAGCTATGCATTTCCCATGATTCCTCCCATTGCACACTACTATACAGCCTACAAAGCACTTTTACACAAACCCTCTTAGTTCATGCTTTTAAAACCTTATGAGTGACAGGGATTACCCACTCTACAGTTGATAAAATTGATTCTCAGAAAGGTCAAGCAACTTACCTAAGGTCACACAACTAGCAGAAGCAGAGGAACACACACCCTTAATTCAGTATCCAACTCTTCTCATCACTACCCTTGGCCTGCTGCCTTGACCAACCTTTAGCCCAGATTCTGAAGACAACATGGGGCCAGCATGGAAAAAGTCTGCCATACTGCTTAATATTACTGCTAAAAATAAACAGAAGCCTCAGGCCTCTGCACACAGGCTGAGACCAACTGTGCCTCTACCAAACCTGCTCCCTAATAGGCCAGTTGAGGGTTTGGCAAAGACACAGAGGCAGATGGAGCCTGTAGCTTCCACCACCAGAGCAGACTCAGGGGTCTGGTACGCTCTTGGCTTCAAAACAGCATCAAAATGGCCACACATTGGCTAGGGCAGGTCAGAGCAGGTGCTGGAGTGGCCACTGAGGTCTTCTGCAGCTGTTTCCAGCTGGCACAGTGTGCTCCCTCTGCATCTGGGTCTTCCCTGTGCATCAGCTGGACCCAGACCCTCTCTAGACCTGCCCCCTGCCTTACAACAGCCTCTATCCACTGAAAGGTTTTCCAAGATGGCCTGACCATGCCTTGGCAGCTCTTCCCATACCAGCAGCAATTCAGGACAGGGACTCTGTGTGAAGTCCCTGGAAACCAAGGGGCTGGATGCAAATGAAGCCAGGGGGAAACAACTGCTCACAAGTGAGAGTGGGCCCTGATCAGTCTTTTCAGCTCCCTGCAGGAGCAGATTTGTTGTGACTAATGCATCAGGCTTTAAATAGTTTCTCGTGGCATACTGATCAGCCCAAGGCACAAGAGAGGCAAAAGCAAAGTTTCCAAAATGAGAGGGCTGCCACTCAGAAAACACTCATCTGTGGGCAGAAGCCCGCCCTGTTCAGCTCCTTAATAACACAAGGCATTAGAAGGCTGAGACAGAAGAATCGCGAGTTCAAAGCCAGCCTCAGCAAGGGCAGGGCACTAAGCAACTCAGTGAGACCCTGTCTCTACATAAACACAAAATAGGGCTGGGAATGTGGCTCAGTGGTGGAGTGTCCCTGAGTTCAATCCCTGGTACCAAAAACAAAAAACAAAACAAAACAAAACAAAAAACCCACAAGACACAGAGGACTGTGACAATAAGGGAATAACGTGGAGCCAGTCAGACTGGGGGATTTTAGGCCCAACCCTGTCATCCCCTTCCTCAAACCCCTTCATGATTGCCCTTGCCCAGGACAAATTCTTGGCATGACTTTCTAGGCTCCTTCTGGTACCTTAGAATATGACCTAGTTTGGAGCCAGGTGCAGTGGTGAACACCTCTAATTCTAGCAGCTTGGAAGGCTGAGGCAGGAGGATTGCAAGTTCAAAGCCAGCCTCACCAACATAGCAAGTCTCAAAGCAACTCAGCAATCCCTTGTCTCTTAATAAAATATTTTTAAAAGGGCTGAGGTTGTGGCTCAGTGGTTAAGCGCCCCTGGGTTCTTAAAAATCCCTGGTACCAAAATAAATAAATAAATAAGCAAATACATAAATAAATAAATAAGGTTATGGTTTGGATGTGAGATATCCCCCAAGCTCATGTGTGAGACAATGCAAGAAGGTTCAGAGGAGAAATGATTGGTTGTGAGAGTCTTAACCCAATCAGTGAATTAATCCCCTGATAGGGATTAACTGAGTGGTAACTGGTGTGGTATAGGGTGAGGCTGGAGGAGGTGGGAATTGGAGGCGTGGTTTTGGGTTATATATTTGTATTTGGCCAGTGGAGACCTTTCTCTCTGCTACTGATCACAATGGGAACTGCTTCCCTCCGCCACATTCTCCCACCATGATGTGCTGCCTCACCTCAAACCCTAAGGAATGGAGCCGACCTTCCATGGACTAACACCTGTGAAACCGTGAGCCCTCTAATAAACCTTTTCTCCTTTACAGTTGTTCTGGTTGGGTCCTTTAGTCACAGCAGCAAAAAAGCTGACTAAGACAAGGACCTAATTTGGAAATGGTATCTTTCCAGCTGTAATTAGTTAAAACAAGTACATCCCGGATTAGAGTGGGTGTTAAATGCACTGACCTGTGTCCCTGTGAAGACAGAGGAGACTCAGAGAAGAATGCACATGACCGGAAAGACAAAGAAACATTAGAGTGATATGTCTATAAGGCAAGGAGTACCAAGAATTGCTGGCAGCCACCAGAAGCTGGGGAGAGGCATGGCACAGATTCTCCCTCACAGCTTCCAGAAGGAATTGACCCTGCTGGCACCTTACTTTTGTATGTCTAACTTCCAGGACTGTGTAGAGAATAAGCTTCCATTGTTTTAAGTCACCCAGGTCATAGTATTGTGTGCTGGAAATTCTAGGACACAAAGACAAGTCCCAACTTAATTGTCTAGCCTTCTGCAGTCAAAGTCATGTCCCATGCATATAGGAGGTAGCTGTGCATGTTTAAAAGAAATATATTAACAGAGTTCAAGTCTTACTCCTCATTTCAGCTGCCAAGCAATGTTGGGCTAAACAATTCATTTTCTTATTTTCAGTTGTCTAATCTGTAAAATGAAGATAATAGAAGGGTTGTTGCTGGGGTCTAACTGTACAAAAACACATGTGAAAAGAGGGAGACTTATCAGCCACCAGAAATTCTTTAGGAAAGGCATTACATTTATTTGAAAAACACAACTAAATAAACATCTTGTGGAAGGGTGCACCCAAAAGGTCATGATCAAGAATGGGAGGGCCCCTGTTGATTAACATTTGTAATTCGTAAAAAGAAAAAAAATAAAGAAGTTGGGGATGATGGTGATAAGAGATGGCTTGTTGTAAAGTTCACAGGGAAGAATCCAGGGAGAAAAAGGGCCAGCCAAGGAGAGAGTGAGGGAAGGGGGAGCTACTCTCTCCAAACCCTCGTGGGCTTAGGAGAGTTTGGAGAGGAAACAGAAACCTCTAATGGCTAGTTCCAGTTGTTTGTAGGAAAGCATACAAGACAAGCTCATCCCTCCATATCATTCCTCTACAAAATATCCAGTTAAATATAAATTGGGAACCCATGTTATGATCATGAGTTCTTTGGGTTCAAACTTGGAGAGGTACTAAGTCTGAGGGTTGGGTTGTCACAGGGGTAAAAGCCATATAGACACATGAGCTGAAAAGCAGGGACCTGGGTGACGCCTGGCTTACTACACATGACAGTGGCCAGCCTGTTGCACATCATTTACGAACATTAGAAATAAATGCTTGCTCCAGCCTGAGCCCTGGCCTTCCTGACCTCCTCCTGTCTTGCTCCTGCCTAAGCTTGGAATGACTTTTCGCCTTTCCCCACCACTCCTTCACCTACTTAGATGCTACCCACCCTTGGAGAATCAGCTGCCTTCCGTAGGAAGTCTCCATGCCCCTTCCCAAAGGATGATCCTCCATCCTCCCGACTTTGTGTAGCAGACTCCCATGCTAACAGCTACCGTATTCTTGCTGGAGCTACAGCTAGTCATCTGACAACATCAACAAAAGAGTCACACAAGGCAGCGGAGGGAAGGTGAACTCAGAACAAAGGGAAAGACCCAGAAGGGGGAGGGAGAACAGAGAGGGTAGGAGGAGAGGACAATGAAAAGCTCAAATAGCCAACTTCTTTTCCTAGTCATTATATCCTGGGCTGTGCCAAAGGGTCAGCGGGGAAGGTGATATATCTAGCAAGCCCTTTTGTAAAGCTGAAACCCAAGTGCTTCCCTGGCTCTGGAGTGTCACTCTGAAGCACAGTGAAAACAAGGCTGTGTGGTAACTGGTTTCTTGAAAGTTCTTTATAGCCATGTGGGCAGGAAGGACCAATATCTCCACCCAAGCTTTCTCTTGTCCTCCCTCCAAGCAAATAAACACACCCAGCATGGCCTGAAATGGGCGGGAGCTCAAAGCGGCAGCAGGTGAGATGCTCAGGCCCACCCATAAGGGACACTACAAAGGAGCTCTCCAGGAGAATGGCTCAGGAAATAACTCCATTTGCCTTTCAATGGGGAGGACCGGAGATAGCCAGGTAGTGGTTCCACCTCCGCTTGAACTGCCTTTAACAGCATTTCTGGAGCCTGGGCTACTGGGAGCCAGGGATACATGAACAAGACTTAAACTTGTGTTCTCCAGGAGTTCTTGTGCAGAGGCCAGCACAGGAGCAGCAAGCACATGCAGTGTGACTAGCCCAAGGGTAGAATAGCCATGGAGTTACAGCAGCCCAGGAGCAGCAGCCCAGGAGGTGTGATGCCAGGCTGAGCCTTGATGGGTGAAGGGGGATTATGATATTCCTCAGGTCTGAGACTCACTATGATGAAAATATGCACATTAACTGTTTGATGCATCCTTGTTTCAGAAGTAGAAAATGCAAGGAAATGTATGACTTTGGGGGAAAAAAGAATCTGACAGTCAAGTAAAGAAGCCCATGGGGAAGAGGCTATGAAGCAGAGGGAATAGAATACACAAAGGCTCAGAGATAAAGTCCTGGTCATGATCTAGAAAGCACACTGGTAAGTCTAACGAGGACTCAGGGAAGGGGTGAGTGTGTTTTGACCAGGGAGTACTGCTGTAACAGCACACCTTAGAATGTGGCTTAAACAGCAAGTGCTTATTTCTCATGGTTCTGGAGACTGGAGAGCCCAGATCAGGGTGCCAGCATGCATGGGATTGTGGCAATGGCCTTCTTCTTGGTTCACGACAGCTGTACTCTCATGTAGTGAAGAGTGAGAGCTCTAGTGCCTCACCTGCTCACAAGGGCAGGGCCGCCATCATGGGGGCTCCACCTCCACCTCATGACCTCAGCTAAACCTAATTACCTCCCAGGGGCTCCGTCTCCAAATACCATCACATTGGGGATTAGAGCTTCCATATGAATTTGAGGGGGGACAGACATTTAGTCCATAGCACTGAGGATGCATTAATTGAAGTTAATGACCATGAGAAGAATCGCCGTTTGTCCAAGACTCACCGAGGAGAAATTCCATCATAGCATTGTCTATGATAACCCACAGCTGGAAACCACGTAGAAGTTCAACCGTCTAAGATGAGTTAAATGAATGATGGCACCTTCATGCAACTCAGTACTTTCCAGCTAATCCACGTGACTGTGTACAAAAATATTTAATGACAAGAAAAGATGACTGCTATGGTAAATCTTTTAATATATGGGTCACCGAATACATAGTTATTAATTAATAGAGAAAAAAGAGTAAAAGGAAACTGATTAAGATATTCACAATTATTATCCCAGGGGAAGGATTTTTGGGGGTTTCTAATTGTCTTTCTCACTTACCTATATAGCTGAAATTTTCTACAATAAATATGTAAGATTTTTGAAATGAAAAGAGGAAGTTTTAGGAAGGGTAGTTAGGTATTTGTGGATGTGTGTGTACAAGTATGTACTTACTGGCAGGCATGACCTAGGAAAAGCAGAATGAGTGCCAAGTACCTGTCCTAGAATCCGTGCTGTCATTCCCACTGCTGGCTGTCACCTGAGTACCCTCATATTTATTTCTCCAAAGGCCACAATCAATCAGCCACAGTCACCCTCTTATATAATTAGTTTAAATGACACAGGCACATTTACCTTCCAAGATGGGAATGTAATTAGTTCTTGGGGTCAAAGTTTTCTTTTGACATTTATCAGCTGTTTGTCAGCAAATCGGCATTGATAGACGTTGGCCTGTTGGCCTGTCTTTGGAGGGGATAGCAGGAACATGAAAGAAGTTGCAAGGTGGAAAGATTTTAGATTTTGAAGCTTCCATGAGATTAGAAAGCCAAAGAGAAAGCCCTCTGCCATTTCAGGTAAATATGCAAGCTAGTAGTTGACCACCTAATCAAGTCTAAGAGGGTGGCGTGTGGAGGAGGACATCATTCACTCTTCCATTCCATCTCTTTAAATTCTATACTCTGAAGCTATAAGTGAACTGGACACAGGTCTAGCCATCATGAGTTTACATTCCACTGTGAGAGAAAGACAAAAGTAAATATGGATGTGCTCTGAAGACAGGCAGTGACAGTGCTATGAAAATAAACTAAAGGACATGAACAGAGAATGTGGGAGCTACTGGGATGAGTTGGTCAAGGAAGAGCAGAGATAATAAGGAAGTAAGGGAGCATGCACTCTGTTTATCTGTGGAAAAGCACTTAGGATGGTGAGAGCAACAACAAAGCCCCTGAATTGGGAGCGTACTTGGAAAACTTGAGCCACAGTAAACAACCCAACCACCTACATGGTTGGAGCAGAATAAAATCTGGCAAGCTCCTAGGGGCATCCCTCTCCAGGGGTTCAGGTATGTTTCCTACAGACATGAGGCCCCACACCCTGCCACCATCCTGAGCATCAGATTTCTCCCACCACCACCACCAGGCTGGGAGTGACTGAGTCACTGAAAACATGGCCTGTTTTCCAGCAGCATCAGGCATTAGTTAAGAGCTCAGGCTTTGAAGTCAGGCACCCCTGTCACCTCCCTAGTTGCAAGGTACTTAGATTATCTGTAAACCCAGTGGTGTGCTGGTTAATGGGACGTCCTTTGGGGAAGGGGAAGATGGAGGAAAAACCTGTTCCGAGCATCTGCCAATTTCTGTGGTGTAAATACTCCCACTGCAGATTCTAGCCAGTGACGTGACATTACTGAACATGGCCTCCATGAGAGATGGTTACAACTGGCTCTCAAAAGTTAGTCTCAGCCAGCATCAGCATACCTTTGCCTCAGTTTATCTGTAAAATAAATTTCATCCCATAGAGTGCTTAATGAGGATTAGATGAGGTTTATATAAAAAGCGCTTGGGGAGCTGGGATTATAGCTCAGCGGTAGAGCGCTTGCCTCGCATGCATGAGGCCCTGGGTTCGATCCTTAGCACCACATACAAAGCAATAAAATAAAGACATCGTGTCCATCTACAACTAAAAAAATATTTAAAAAAAAAAAAGCACTTGGCACAGTGCACAGCACATACTTAATACTCCATGAACCAGAGCTGCACTTCTCACTTAGGAGGGTGTTGAATTTGTCTGGCACTTTGTATGCAGAAATGAATCAAAGAAGAGAGAGCAAAAGGCCAAGAAGAGAGTGGGAACCCTATTTTGACTCTGTCTCTGTCTCCTTGTGTGACTTTGGGCGAGTTGCTTTCCCTCTCTGGACTTCATTCTACTCTAGCTGCAGTGAGTGGTAGAACTATTTATAAAGTCCCTTTCTGACTGGATGTTCTACAGCTTCCTAATTTGGGGAATATTCTTGAAGCACTACCAACAGACTGGTTCAGGGCTACCACAGCAGCAAGAGGGTGGGGTGGGGTTGGCTAGAAATCATCAGTACTAAAAGCTACCTGCACAGAGGTAGCGAAATGTGTGCAGAGTCTGGAACAGAAAGCTTGAGTGAGTTATTTTCTGGCAAAGGGCAAAGAATTGTTTGAAAGTTCAAGAGAAGTGAGAGAAAAATACCTGGGGGGTGGGGGGAAGGAGGCATATAAAAGTGGTGAGAGAAAAGGAAGATTTGTATAAGTAAGAAGGCTCAGGATTGATAGATTTCCAGCAAATGTCTTTAATAAACATTTTAGAAAGTAAGGCTATTTCTGCCAAACCTTGTATGTGAAGAGGGAAAAGAATTTAGGAAGGAACTGTTGATAAAACTTCGGGTGAGATGAGCACACCAGAAGTAAACAGGGAAAAGTGAAGGAGAAAATGATCAAGATCCGCCATGATGATCTTCACCAGGCACTGAAGAAGAAAGGGGGGTCACTAGAGAAATCAAGCAACACCCAGCTTCAAGCAATTGAAAACTGAGTTTGTAAAGCTGAGATCTCTGTGCCTCCAATATCCACGTTAGGCTCCCTTTGAAGTACATCAGACGATAACTTTCAAGAGTCAAGAACAAAGCTTCATCCAGCCTTTGGCTCCTATGGCCCATGAGCAGGAACACAGTATCCCACATTGCTCCCTCAAAGCCACAGACAAAAGGCAGGTTTCCCCACAGATGACAGACGGCATGAAAAGATTCTGTGGACTTTGAGCTTTCATTTGTAAAAATTTCTGGATTGGTCTGAAGTTCTTCTCTGGGGGATAAATGAATATTAAGTCTGAATGCTGTGATCTCAGAAATTGCTTCCACTAGCCATTATGGTTTGGAACTTGATTTTCCTCACCAATGAGCACTTTTCTCAAACAGCTTGAGAATCCACAGCTCTTCTAAGTCAGGACAAACAGGTAACTTGGCTGAATTTTCATCTCAGTAATCCCTGTTCTAACATTTTTGGGTCAGATATTATTCCCATAAGGAGCTTAATTCAGATGCCTTGACTTCTGGGGAAGTGAAAGGATGTTTCATTCTGCCTTGAGCTCGGTTCTGACAGGTGAGCTTAATTACTGATGCCTCCAGCTCCTAATCACCCAGATTATGATGGAAAGAACAAAGTCATAGTAGCACATAATGACATTTTATTCAAACAGGGAATGCAGTCACAACAGCCAGGAGTAGTGAGCCTGGAGTAGTGAGCTAGAGATTTAAAGAGGTGAGGACAACCTGGGACAGGAATGCTTCTGCTGGTTTCTCACACTTGGCTTTCACCATCTTGACAGCATGGTGAGTCCTAGACCTGTGAAGTCAGGAACTCTCAATGCTGCATCAACTGTGCCTATAAATGAATATCAACAACAGCCTCTAAGCTTATTAAAAAATAAGCTGAGAAATAAATCCCTCATTGCCAAATGCTCAATGTGATGCTGCTTCTACAAAGAAGATTCTTCTTGGAGTTTGAAGAACAACGCTGAAACAGCATGTGGGTAAAACTTAATGAAGTGCCAGAAGATCCCTGAATGGTCCAGAAACAACCTGGACTGTTAGAAGAGAGTTAGAAGATCCAGGTGTCAACCCTGATTTCTACCAGTTACCAGCCCTGTGTCCACCTGTCAATGTCCTTGGTCAAGGTCACTCACATCCTTGTTCCTCGGCATCGTGGTCTGTGACATGTTATGTTCTCCTCCAAGTCTGCTTCTCCTCATCTGCAATTCCCTGTGGAAGTGGTGCCCAGTCCTTCTGTGGAGGATTAACGCCACTCTTCATTGAGTGCTTCCCATATACCTCCTAACTCAGCGTCTTGTCCACATCATTATGTGTAATACTCACAACACTGTGTATTAATTCACAGCACTTACTCCGTGCCAGGCACCATGCTAGATCCTTGACCATGAGGAGATCATGGTATGAGCGTCATTAGACTCACTTTACAGGTGAAGAAACTGAGACCCTCTAAGGTTAAACACTGGGAGGCATCAGAGGGAGGACTCAAAGCCAGTCTAGGCTGTGACACTCACAGCTGTCTGGGTTCATTTCTTTTTCCCTCTCTTAGATGCCTTGAAGGTGGGGTCCAGGTCTCTTAGGCCTTTAATATTATAGGTGCTCAATAAATAACTCTGATTTAACTGAAGTCTACAACTGCTGGTTAACCTAGTCTGCAAAATATAGATAAACGAGTGTGCCTCCATTTTCTGGGGCTGACATGAGGATTCCAGGGCAATGTGGGCATCTGTAAGGGCCTTGGGGAACCAACTATGTCTTGGAGGCAAATTGCTCTGAAGGGAATCCGGGTCCCCTGGCTTTGCCATTCCACAGGTCAGCTCCTCCACACCTTGGAGCTGCCTGGCTTACACCAGGGACAACCCACAAAGCCTGGAGGAGGTTGCATTCCATGCCCAGCAAATTCTACATATGCTGCCCTCCAGCTGCCCATGTGCGCAGGTGTTCTGGGCTTCAAACCGTGTCTCCACCACTCACTCAGCAGGGTTCAGGGGGCAGTGGGCAGGGGCTCCTGGCAGCCCAGCTAAGCCTTCTGGGCCCTTCAGGTCTCTACCTGGGCAGGGAGGTTTCAGTTTTTTTGGTAACTATCAGGAAGGGAAATGGCATGGCCCTTTCCTGGAAGGGACATAATTGCGAAGGAAAGCAGTAAGTGGATACTTTAGCCCAACTTGGCCTGAATTTTTTTGTTTTAAAAAACCAAAATAGTTTGAAACTAGATCAATACCACTACCTGGACATGGTCAGAGAGGAGCAGAGGAGACCAGGAGTGGGACAAAAGTCCATTTGCCTCTTCCCGACGGCTGTGTGGACACTGGGTGGTCTGAGCACTGAGGCTCAGCTCTTGTTACAGGTCTGTCCACTCCTGGCTATTGGTGAACATGCTTTGTGTTCTCCTGTGTGAGAATGGCAGTCAGTGGTACTCCACGGTGACAAATATCTGTGCTTTGTGACCTCACTGAGCCTCCGGTTTCACATCTGTGAACTGGGTATAGTTATTCTTACTCTGAAGTATTAATGAGAGGTAAGATAATATGAGTGGTAAAAAAGTACCTGGATATAATAAATGTTCAGTACAATGTAGACACTACTAATCATCATCACACTTCTTCAGAAGGGAGGGACATTTTGAAAGCTTAAATCTATAAAGCTTAATCATGTGACCCCCTCGCAATCAGGAGGACAGACTTTGGGGGCATCTGACAAGGTGGACATGACTGAGTGACATTGGATAGGGCAACAGGAGGTGAAGGAGGGCAGGATTTCCTCAAAGGGAAACAGAGGGGACATGTGGCCAATGGGTTAGATGAATTGGAATGTAGAAATCAGATGAAATGTACAGAAAAAAGACAGACATCATTTCTAACTTTGCTCTCCATAGCTACTCTTTAAATCCACCTGCTTTTGATGAATCCTCCTCTCATACCCTTCTAGCACTCACCTTGTGAATGACAGTAAACACACTCCATAAATAAAGAGTGTGGTAGAGAGGTAATTAATGCTGAGCTATCTGATTCTGAATTTCTAATCATGCTCTACTTACATTAAAATAAGATTCCAAGCATGTGTGATAATCAATTTTACTCTAGTTAAAACACACACACACACACACACACACTGAGTCAGTTACTGGGGGAGATATTCAGGAACCATGGCTACAATTGGCTTCCATATGTCACCCAAATATGTCGACTCCACTTGTGTGCCTTTCAAGATGTGACACTGTCACTACTTTGTTTTCTACAAAGTCACACATAGGAGAGGATGTGCAGAGAACAAAGATATATCACACAAGCCGGTGAAACCCTGTTGAAAGGGGCCCAGGCTGTATTTGGTGTATAATTCTATTTCTTACAGGCTTTATGTCTTAAACAAATAATTTCTCTTTTTTCCTCAGTGTCTTGATGACCTGATCTGTAGAATGGGCATAATATTTTAAGAAAATCACGTTGGGAACTGTAGGTCTCAGCAGCTATTGGTGATGAGAGTGAGCCCTGACCCCATTCAAAGTTTGCCCAATGCTCGCTATCATCACTGGCCATCCCCAGTGTGGCCTGAATTTTTAGCGTCAAAAGCCAAGGTGAGGGAGGTGACAGCAGGTGGTAAAGTAGGTATATGGAGGGCTACCTTGGGACCAAGTCTAGTGCCAATTGACTCATTAGACACTGTAGAGAGAATATTTAAGACCCATGGAAACATTTTCACTGTAGTTTTGAAATCAGAAGTAAAAAGTAAATATAATCTATCCTGGATTACCTCTGTCTCATGACAACACAGTTATAAAACATACGTTCCCTCTCTTAGACGCCTTGAAGGTGGGGTCCAGGTCTCTTAGGCCTTTAATATCAGGTGCTCAATAAATAACTCTGGTGTAACTGAAGTCTACAACTGCTGGTTACCTAGTCTGCAAAATATAGATAAACAAGTGTGCCTCCATTTTCTGGGGCTGACATGAAGATTCCAGGGCAATGTGGGCATCTGTAAGGGCCTTGGGGAACCAACTGTGCCTTGGAGGCAATTATACTTTGAAGGAAGGGTCCATGAAGGCAAATGTGCTGAAGGTCCCTGTAAGTCCTAATGCAGCTCCACTAGATGCATATTCCTTTGCTCACTGAGGCACATGGACTTCCTTTGTCTTTCTTCCAGAGCCTGGATTTGTTCCTCTGGGACTGATGATTGTCCCTGCTAGAGAGCTGAGCCTTCTGAAGACAACGGCCCAGGTCATGGAAGAAGTGAGAATCCCAGCACTAGGACAGGCTGGAAAGGAGATTCCAGAAGGCAGCGGGTGGTGATTAGCTCCTATTGTCTCTGGAATCAAGCCCGCTGAACTATCCGCCCACCTGACTGCTGTCTCATCTTGCAGGTGGAGGTCATTTCTCCTCCCTCTGTCGGTGAGAGTATTACCTGGTACACTAGACAGCCATTTGGCAGTATTCAGCAAAACTTAAAAAGAAACATACTTTGGCTCAACAATTCAGCTGTCAGAAGTCCATCTATCTTGCAGTCCTTTGTGTGTGACTGTGCGAAGATATAGAGGTAATGAGCACATTGTTCACGATGGCAAAAACAAAAAACAAAAAAAAACAAACAAACCAGAACTCAACGTCCACCAGGAAGGAAATAGTGAGTGGACTGTCCAGAGCCAATAGCTATGCAAGACTGTAATGCAGCAGTTGAAGAGGGGGCACTTGACCTCGATGTCACCGATGCCCGAGAGGTGCTGCAGCATGAAAGAACACCTTAGTGGGACAGGGAGGATGGTGACATTCCAACTAGGGGAGGATGTGAAATAGTTTCTGGAATAACACACAAGATAATCTGTTCAAAGAGGTGATGGCTGGGACAGTGGGAAGGAAGAAAAACATTCTATATTTGTTTTATACTTGTGTTGTAAATCTTTTTTAAAAAACTGCATATATTACCTTTTGAAACTATTACCTTTTTCCTTATTGAAGTATAAGAAAAAAATTAAAAACCCTAATTGTGGCTTCAGAAGAAGGCCAGTGCTCCTCCAGCCTTAGCTCTCTGCTCTGTCTCAAGGTGAGTGGTGTCAGAACTGAACATTCTGGACATATTTAGTGAGGGGAGATGAAAAAGTAGAAGCCAACATCTGGCATTGAGGAGTTTCACAGAGTCTCTGGGAGAAGGGTCTCTGCTGCTCAGGGACGGTCTGGCACTCAGCACTCAGACAGGCCTTCATTTCAGCTCTCCTTCTGGAAAGTCTTTCCCTATTAGATTGCACAAAGACAAGCCCTAAAGGCAGAAGTTTGGGTTTAAAACCAAGCTCACACTTTACAGAATGATTGAACTTCTACAACCCTCAGTTTCTTCATTTGTAATATAGAATCAATCAAACCACCCTACCCAGAGCTTTGAGGAATAAATGAGACAACTTTTATGGAAGCATTCAGCATCTTATCTAGCACATAGTAGGTACTCAATAAAATCGACGGCATCCTAAGCCAGCTGAGGGGGAGAGGATGTTACAGGTAGGGAAGCCCATCACGACCCAAAGAGAACCCTTTCTCCCAGAACCTGTGAGATGTGCCTGCATTAGCGTCTGAGGATGGGATGACCCTAGGCTGACCCAAGCCTTCTATGCCTGATGGAGTGGGCAGATTCTCCAGGCTCCACGAGCTAGACGAGTCTAGACAGCTGCCTGAGCAGGATGGCAAGAAGCCACTGGGACAACTGCCTGATGCCACACACTGGGCCCTTTGTCCATCAGTGGAAGGGACGAGCCAATGCTGCATATCCAGGTCCAGATACCATCACATTCCAGGGCCCGAGACAGCTCTGAGCTGAGGCCAGCCTTTCTGTGTGGCCTCACCTGGGAGTGCTGTGTCTTATCCTCTATCTAGACCCAGAACTGGGTCCTTTGAGGAAACCCAGACAGGAGCTCCCTATCCTCAGCCATTATCATTGCAGGGCACTCTTCTCCTGCAGCTACCTTGGGTGAGGAGGCCAGACCCAGACCAGAGCTAGAAGAGTGTATCAAGGATTGAGACCCCTGTACTTTACCCAGCCTGAAGACGTGCTAGGCTGGCAACCAGGGAGGAACCCGTGCACATTCCTGCTCTGTCCCTGTGGTGGCTTGGGTGGCAGCCAGACCCACCTCACAGGTTCAGAAGTACTGACCTCACTTTGCTCCTGTAGCCAACAGAACAGCTCCCACCCTGTAGAGCCCTTTACAGTCTATAGAGCCCATGAGCCTCATATCCATGTGAGCAGGCGTGGAGGGTTTTCATTACATTTTAGATAAGAAAAAGGCTCAGGGAAGTTTAGTCTTTTGTCTGATATTTACATGGGGGCAGAATTTGAACAAAGGCCATGCAGCTCTTCTCACAGTGCTTTTCCTCCAAAACTTCCGTTTCCCCTTCTCTGATCTCTCTTTTTACTCTCTTCTTCTTCTTCTTTTTTTTTTTTTTGGTATTGCTGGGGATTGAACCTCTGAGCTTTGTGCAAATGAGGCAAGCACTCTAACACAAGTGATATCTCCAGACTTCTGATCTCACTTCTGCCCTTTAACTGTGAGCGGGTTGAATTGGTTCCCAGAATGCTACAAGCTCTGTTGCCTTAAAAAGGATACTGCGGAAGTCTCCATGTATGTGTTGCTGTGTAAGGCCACCAGGTGGCAATAGCAGCCATAGTTTCCCAGGACAGCCACACAAGTGAGCCTGTCTGCCTATCAACTTGAGCCTTGTAGAGGCATAGCTTCAAATCCACACATGGATTGCCCACAAGAGAGGGCAGCTTCTTGATTACCTGCCCATCTTGGGCACTAGGACCAAAGAATGCCTGAGCTTCCACTATCTAGAAACCAGCAGGGCTGACCCTGGGCCAGGTCCTGATGGAAGAGAACCAGCTCCATGAACCTCCCTGGCACTAGTGCTCCATGGGCATAGGCGCTAGGCAGAGCAAGAAGACATGAGATGCTGGCAACCAGGTTATACCTGGAGCACCTTTTGCAGGGGTAGTAGGCGTTCCATGAGCCATTGCGGCAAACCACACCCACACTCTTCTCCATCCATGATGACACATGAAATCAATCCTGTACTCAAAGTTTATTGCACACTAAATGCCAGACCCTGTGTTAAGTGCCTTGCGCTGACCTCCTTTAGTTCTCACAACAAGCCTACGAGGAAGGTCCTAATGGCACCCCGTTTTACAGATGAAGCAACTAAGCCTGAAAAAAGTTAAGTGCCACACCCAAAGTTACTTGAGGTAGGAAATGGTGATCTAGCATTTGACCTTAAGTCTATATGACTCTCAAAGCCCACTTTTCTGAAAAAGTTTGGTTGGATGAGAGCATAAAGGGTATGGGAAGGGGAGGTGAGAGAAGGCCCAGTCTTTGGAAGTGACATCATTGCAGGGTCTGAACAGCTCTAGGGATCCCTTGCCACGGCCTCATTCCTTGTACTGGGAAGTTGCCCAGACTGCTGGCTGCTGTTAGAAGCAGCAGAGTAGAGGTTAGGAGCAGGGGCTGTAGGGCCAGACTGCCTGAGTCCCAGCTGGGTGACCTTGAAAGTGACCATGGTCTCTCTGCACCAGTTTCCTCACTTGTAAATGTGGAGATAGCAATAACAACAGTGTCTGGCTTACAGGCTGTTTTGAAGAGGAGAGGCACTCACACGATAGAACAGCAGCTTTCCTTGGTACCTATGGCAGCTCAAGTACCTTCAAAGAGGCGTCACAAGGCCCCTGCACTGAAACCTGTGTGACTTCCTCGAAGGCCAGGACTGGGCTCTCCTCACAGTGGCCACAAACTGACCTCCCCAATCTCCCCTAACAAATGAGCCCTTGTGCCAATTTGCCTCCTGAGCCTGATGTTAGGATACCAGGTTCACGGGCCTGAGTCAGCTGCAGCCCCCACTTCCTCCCTTCAAACTCACCCACAAGCTCCCCATTAGGAAAAGCCATCCTGCACTTCTGGTCTCCATATTTCCTGTGGAATCAAGCAGATGGAGTTATCTTTCATCTCCTGGATGTGCGTCTCCCACATCTGTCACCCACATTTAAGATCTACATCTATAAAACTGGAAATCCAACCCGGGCTGGGCTGACAGGCTCCAGGTGGATCCTCAGCAGATTGGTGTCTGGAGCCCCTGCCCTGCCTGGGCCATGCCACACTGCACCAAAGCACACCTGGCATGTTGGCAGGAGAGGGACTCCAGTCAGGGGCATCTGTTTAGAGGACTGGAGGATACCACCTCTCCAAAAGCCCAAGGTGGCTCTTCCTCCGAGCACTGCAGGGGAAAGAGGCCTCTCCTGTTGACGTTTTGGATGCCCAAAGCTTCATGTTCAAAGCAGCCCAAATTTTGCTGTCACCTTTTTATGTATGAAGTTCTGTATTATACATTCACATCTTCCCCCAAACAGAGTACATCAAACAGAAGTTCACGTGGTGACCATCACTAACTGCTCCGAAGGCTGTTGTAACAGTGGAGTCTCTGGGCCCCCCTTCCTTCGCTGTCAGTTTGTCAGCTGTTCCACTATTAACCATGCTGTGGCTGTCAGAGGCCTCACTGAGCTCAGCCCTCCCCATCAGCTGCTGTGGATCTGCTTAGGTCTCAGAAAGCAGATAATCACAAGTCATAGCCATCCTCCATGGGGTCCAATGTGTACGTCAGGCTTTTCGTGCTGTTTTATTTAGCCCCTTCCAGCGAACCCATGAGGTAGGAACGCTTGTCAATGTTTTCTAGATGAAGAAACAGCTCTGAGTGTGAGGGCCTTACACATAGGCATAGGTCTAAGAAGAATCCTGTCCTTTGACCCCAAAATCTCTGACTGCTTCCTTGCCTTGGAAGTATCTACAGGATGGCCAGACCCCTTTCCTTCCTCCTCTTTCCCTTTCCTCCTCTTTGTAATAGTGTGGTTAGTGCCTGGTTGCCCCACTGGGCTGTAAGATCTCTGAAAGGATGGCTCCTCTCCTTATTCATCATGTACCACCCCAGCTGGCACTGTGCCTCAGACACAGAAGATGCTTCACATATAGATTCACTCCCTTCTTCCTCTTGCCCTTGTATTTTCTTATCTCTATGCTCACTTTTGTCCTTAAAATCAGGCTCAGGAGTGCCTTCCTTGAAATTGTCCCCCTTTAGTGCCTGGGACTGGCCTAGTTGCCCTGACCTCTGACCCAGATCCGTGGGGGTCTTTGTTCTCAGTCTTCCTGCAAGGCAATCTCTGAACTTCCACCCACCCACAGTGTCAACCAGATGCCCCAAGGAGCTCCAGGAATTACCTGATTGGTGTTGTCTTGGGCTCCATGGCCTGGCTCTGATTCCAGGAGGGCGAGAGGATTGCTCTTCCCAGCTGGCACTGTCGTCCCTTCCCGGGATTATAAAGTTGGCTACCAAAACAGGGCTGGCACACTGATGTTTGAGGAGGAACTTTTAAAGATTGGGGCCCCTCAAAAATATTTGCCAGGCAAATGGATGGAGTTAGAAAATACCATGCTAAGTAAGCCAATCCCCAAAAAACAAAGGCCAAATGTTTTCTCTGATAAGTGGATGCTAATCCATAAGGGGGGTAGGCATGGAGAAATTTAGGATTGGCCAAAGGGGAGGGAGAAGAGGGCAGGGGGTATGGGGATAGGAAAGATGGTGAAATGCAATGGTTATCATTACCCTAAGTACATGTATGATTGTACGAATGGTGTGATGCTATTTTGTGTTCAGAGATGTGAAGAATTGTGCTCCGTTTGTGCACAATGAATGTAAGGGCATTCTGCTGTCAGGTATAACTGATTAGAACAAATAAATAAAAAGAAAAAAAATATTTGCCAGGTATTCTATGTCACCTAGGGGAGGCTCCACTTCTGCTATGCCTAAAGAAAGACTCCACTAACAATATATTGATAAAAACTGATTACAATGAACACCAAGGACAGTTGCAATCAACATCTTAAACAGCAGAGCTGGGGGAGATGATGTCATGAGAATCTGGGCTTTGGAGGGGTTAGATTTGAGTTTGAATCCCAGCTCTGCCTTATGCTAGGTGGGTGACATTGGACAAGTTTCTTCCTTTTTCCCTATGACTTAAAGTGGTGAACACTTCAGCATAGGAGTTTTGTGACAGTTCAGTTCTTTAAAGGCCCACAAATCTTTCCTAATGACTTGTGTTTTGTGACTCCAGATAGCTGGGGAAGGCAGGTGACAAAATTATTATGAGTGCAGACACATGCTCCAAATTCTAGCTCAGCTACCAACTAGCTCTCTGATCTTTAGCAAGTTGATTATACTAAGTAATCCTAAGTTTTTCCTTCTGTAAAATGGATATAATAAATCTCCTTCCCCTATAAGCTTATAACAAGACTTCCATGAGAAATCTTACCTCAAAAATCTCAGCCCATGCTAGGCATTCAACAAATGATGGTTATTAAACTTGAAACAGATCTCCAAGTCAATCAATATGCTTAGCATATACCCAGCTTAGCTATGGTCCTAGAACTGTAGAATGATACTCCCTGAGAAGAACTAGAATATTGCCCAGGGTGTCTACACTGACTACAGTTTTCCCCAAGGCTCAGTGGGTCCAGGTTTATGAAACATATGGGCAAGACTTTGCCCGGGTTTCTTCTCCTTCCATTTGAGCAAGCTCCAGGTCCTGGTACTGCCATGGAGGTCCTCATAATCTGTGCCTTGCCCAGCCCACTAGCCCTGAAACCTAGCAAGAGGGGGCCTCAAAGACAGACTGACAGTAAGCAGCTCTAGTTTTCTTGAACTGAAGCTATTTTAATCCTAGCAGCAGTGGAAACTGCATACATTAACATAATCTCAACTTTACCAACCGCATCTAGTTTATTTTTAAAAATATGTCTCATGATCAAAAGATTTGCCCAGTTTTGTGTGAGAGCATGAGGTACATGATCACAGCTGCATCCTATGTGTGGACAACATGTTTTGAACTGTCACCACCCTCTGTGGTCTCACTTCTGTCCTTTGAGCTTCTTTGGGCCAAAAGCTTGCCTTCATTTCTGAAGGCAGATGCTGTGGTCATATAGGTGCCAGCAGGTCAGGCTGATGTTGCCCTGTATTGAGCAGATGGCAGCATGTGGCACCTGGTGGGCAGCCCCCAGCACTCAGGCTCCTTTCTCCCCAGGATGCCAGCCTCCCAACCTCTATTCATTTCTCCCATCCCTGTAGGTTATTTTTACCATGACAGAAGGAAAAAAGTGATATTATTTCTCTGCATTTTACCCTGAAACAGTCACACTAGCTTCCTCAAAAAAGCACCCAACAGATGGCTCTAGTCCCTTTTGCTTAGAGAAGTAGCAAAGCTCCTGGGCTGTGAGCAGGTTGTTAAAATGTATGCATCATGCAGGAGGAAGGGCTTCAGACATCTTTGCTCAGAATGGTACAGAGGTTAGGAGTTTGAGCTTTAGCTGCTTATTTCTAATTAAGTGACTTAGCCTCACTATGCCTCCACTTCCTCCCATGTAAGATGGGGTCAATGGTGGTGCTTATTTTATGGGATGATTGTGAATATTAATTCTTTAATCCAGTGCCTGACACATAATAGGTGCGCTATAGTGTATTGGCTCAAGCTTTTACTGCAGAACATTGGGGGACTAGAAAGGAATTCTACAAGGCCCTCTCTGGGATACAAGGGAAAAGAGGACTGCTCCCAGGGCCAGGCTGAGCATGGTACCATCCAGGTATCTGGCTCCAAGAGCCAAAGACAGTGAGCAATAGCCGAGGCTCAGGTGTCAGCCTGCAATGAATAAGGCTGAACCTCCAGGTCTTGGCTTGGTCTCAAAGCCCATGGAGAAGCCTTAGTCTCCCGGAGTCCATCAGAGTGGGACTGGGGAAACAGCTTCAGCTTACATTTAGTGAGCACCTACTATGTGCCAGGTCTTGGGCGAAGCATGTTACAGGCTGTCTATGATTTAGATCTCTCAACACTGTGAGGTAGGTGCCTATTATAGCCCATCATTGTCCTCATTATACAAATGAGAAAACTAAGAGTCAGGAAATGGAATGGCTTGTCCAAGGTCATGCAAGTCAGTCTGAGGCTGTGATTTAACTCTGGCTTGGCCAACTAGGGAGCTCCTGCTTACAATGCCTGCAGACGAGCAGGTGGGGATGAGGGCTGGTCTCAGAAGACTCAGGGCTAGAGTTCTCAAGGGAAAGGGCTCAGGGCAGTTGCATTTTGAGGCAGCGCACCCTGATGGAAAGGACTGGCTAGCGGGGGCCTTGTCAAAGCTGACCATCCAGCATCCCTTTGCCTTCAGCCACCCCCAGACAGAAGCTGATGATCTCACTGATGGTGAAGCGGCAATGTCTGGCACTGGTGTATTATATTCTTCCTTTCAAATATCACATTTCCATTTTAACAGAGGCATTTAGGATATTGCAAGCCTGCCTCTGCTGGTTCAGTCATGACTTACCAATGCTTACCGCCAGGAAACTGACTCCCACTAAAGCAATAGGCTTATCCTGGAGTCACTAAAGAGCCTCCCATTCCTTCGTCTTCTCAAAATGATCAAATGATCATCAAGTGCAACACTCATTCTTCCATATCAATGATTCTTTTATTTTTCTTTCTTTCTGTTTTTTTTTTTCTTATTTTGTGGTGCTGGGGATGGTGCTCAGGGCCACGTGCATGCTAGGCAAGCACCCTACCACTGAGCCACAACCCAGCCCCTTTGACAACTCTTAGATCTGCTTGTTCCTTTCCGGCCTCAAGGTCCACCCTTACTTCAGGCTCTTATCAACCCCCGTGCCTCAGTTTCCCCATGTATAATAATAGACATAGTCATAATATAGGCTCAGAAGTGTACTTTCCCTATAGGATTATTGTGAACATTAAACAAGTTCACCCAGGTAAAATTCTTAGACTAGTACCTGGCAGATGGTAACCAATCAATAAATGTTGGCCACTACCCTCAGCACCCTCCCATGGCCAGCATCAGGGATTAGACTAAATGTTCCTTCTTGTCTTCTAAGGTCCTTATTCTCCAGCCTGCCTTGCAACCTCACCTTCCGGTATGTCCATGGTGAGAGCAAGCCACCTTACTGTCATCTTTTATTGCACCAGGGCCAAGTTCATTTCTCCTGTTAGGCCTTGGTACAGGCTCTGCTTATCCTCGGGGACCCCTCTTTCTTCCCTCTGTGTATCCAAAATCCTTTATGCTCTTAAAGGGGTAACATCAGAAGTGTCTCCCCCAGCAGTCTCAGTCCTGTGTTCTCGAGTTGGGTGCTAATGGCACCAGGTGGTGTGAAGGCCCCTGTGTGGCAGGTGGAGTGTTTCATGTCCTGAGCTGGAATCTTGAAGGTGATCATGCCTTTTTGTTTTTTCTCTCCTAAAGCACACACAGAGAGACACAGGGGGCGTCAGCAAGGTGTGTACTCCAGGGCCAAGCGACTTGCACTCAAAACTCGGTACTGCTATTTCCTAGCTAAGCATTCTGGCTCAAACCACTCGGCCTCTATCTCATTCACTCATCTGAAAAATGGGTCTAAGTCCTAACCCCAGAGGGTGAGCAGGAGGATGGAAATTTCTGTGAAAGAAGTACCAATGCAGTCCTAGGCACGGGGCAAGTGCTCAGTGGAGGCTAGCCCCCTGCCCCCTCTCCAGCCCTCAGGGTCTCTGGTTCTTATTCTATCAGAAAGCAGAATACCTTCTAAAGGAGCAGTTCAATCCACCTGCTTCTGTGGGGGGATATTAGGGGCTAAAGTTTACCTTCTCCAGTGAGAGGCCCACCTCTAGCCTCTCCCCTGAATACTTGCTCTTTTCAAAACTCCTTTTGTGTTCAAGATAATAAAACTAACATCCATGCCAGGAGCACAATTGTGCAGGCATCAGTGGACAAAAAGGTTTAAGAGGGTCATAAAAATCTCAGACTTCAAACTCAGCAAAAGGATAATGGTCCATGTGAGGTGGGCAAATCCTTAGATTCCAAAAGGATGCACCTTTTCCTGACCCCAAAGAGGCTATGCGGGATGGGCTTGGCACAGGCATGCCAAGGGCTCCAGGACCCAGGTGTATGGACAAGGAGCATCTGAGTCCAGCTAGTCCCCAGAGAGGTATTCAGCTGAAAGCTAGAAGCAGAGCCCCTGATGGCTAGGTGACGAAAGTCCTCCTGAGAAGTCTAGGTGGAAGCCCAGCTTGGAAGCCAGGCCTGGGTGAAGCTGAAGCCACTCCTTCAGCTGTGCATGCACAGGCTGGTTACTTAACTTCTCTGCACTTAATCCTCCACCTGTTAATTACTACCTCCCAAGGGTGTTATAAGACTCAAATAAGACCTTCTTAATAGCTGCCCACTTCCTTGCTAAATGCCAAGCAATTTATAAGTCTGATTTCTTTTCATCCTCTCAGTCACACCCATGAGGCCTCATTTCACAGAGGAGAAAACTAAGGCACAGAGATATTAAGTACTCACTGGAGGTTGCACAGTAAAGATGGGGCTTGAATCTAGGTCTGTTTGAATCTGCAGGCCATGCTCCTCATCAATTATCATTTGCAAACAGTAAAATATAAATAACTGGTCTTACTGTTATTCACCTGATAAAGAGAAGGCTTAAAAGACTTGACAGTAATGCTCAGAAATGTAACTAGAGGCAGAGAACCAGTGTGCTGAGAGGGTTAGTATGGATGGGCATGCAGCAGGGACAGGGTCTAAGCATTCCTGGCCCACCGTATTTCCCTCTCCTTCAATTCCTCTCCTCCTGCTGGCTTGCCTCCCGCCCCCACCAATTCCATCTAGAACCCTGTAGTTTGCAACACATATGCATGTTTGTATCCTTCGTTTCACTTGCAATCTCACACTGGTCCCTGGAGGCAAGAAGACGATGGTTCTCTTTACGGAGGAGGAAAACCAAGCCTAAGAAAAGTTAAATATCTTGCTGCCTGGGCCCCATATCTTGTCAGCTCAGTAATGTCGGCTAGGATTTCAAGTTGAGTTTCCTGACTCCAAGATGCCTACTCTGGTCCTGGAGGTAGAGTGAGCCCCTGCAAGATTCCTTCCATCCTCCTGTAGCATTTATGGTTTGCTGAAATGCGACGGCTCTTTTGTTCAACGGCACGCCTCACCTGCTGGTTTCCCTTGCTAGCTCCTCTGAAGGCAGGGACCACATCTGTCTCATTTACTATTAAATTGCTAGGGTTCAGCCATGGTGACATGCAGGTGCTCCGAAAATAGTCGCTGGCTAGAACTGTACCCCAAAGCTGCTCCTCCCACTATGGGAGCTGGAGAGAAGGACACAGCTCCTGGAAGAGGTGGGAGGGTGATGTGGTTAAACAGGGGTCAATGGCTGCCTTGTAGTATGCTCCTTCTAAGAGAAGCATCTGGCCATTTTATGTATGGGAAACCAAATGGAGAATGTACACAGGATAAGCAGCCGTCCCCTAAGCGCCACCTTGGTGGCTCCCAGGAAAATCCAGCTAGGTCTTTGCCACGTGGTGTCTGTCATGGCTCCTTTAGGTAGGGTGTTGGATTTAGCAAACAAGAATCGAGAAGCCGAGTGTGGTGGCGCACACCTGTAATCCCAGCACTCAGGGAGGCTGAGACAGGAGAATCATGAGTTCAAAGCCAGCCTCAGCAATGGCGAGGTGCTAAGCAACTCAGCGAGACCCTGTCTCTACATAAAACACAAAATAGGGCTGGGGATGTGGCTCAGTGGTTGAGTGCCCCTGAGTTCAATCTCCAGTACCAAAAAAAAAAGAATTGAGGACACTGAGTGAAATCTGAATTTCTGATAAACAACAAATAATCTTTAGTGTAAAGATGTCCCCTGACCCACCAAATGAACCTCTATCTTGGTTAAGGCTTTGTAGACATTTGTTCCATACTTAAGCATAATATTAAAATTACTCATTATTTATCTGAAACTCGCATTTAACCAGGCACCTGGTATTTTCGCTGTTTACCCCACCTGTGGCTGTCTTAAACTGTCCTATGTTATTTATGTTATTTTTCTGAAAGGGCACAAAAGGATGCCCCCGAGGACCAAGAGGACATGGAAAGAACTAACCACAGTCCCTGATTAGTGAGCAGGGCCTGGCCTAAGAAGGTTTGAGGAGAGCTGCTATGGCCTGGGGAACGGAGGTCACACTGCCTTCCTGGCATGGGGAGGAATGTGGAGCCTGCCCCAGCTGCTCCCTATGAAGCAGAGCTGGTATTTCAGAGCACGTCAGAGGCACTGGCTCCTTGCCCTGGAAGTCAGCGTCTGGCCTCTGAGCCAGCACTGCCTGCCCAGCCTCAGGCCTCTCACCTCAGTGGACCAAGGGCCCCAACAGGCCCATTGTAGTCCTGCCCAGGCACCTCAATGGGGCCATTCAGGGACTTTGTGACAAGTCCCTCTAGAGGGCACTTCCTCCTCCCACTCCTGCACGCCCTTGGCCAAAGCCTTTGCCTGTGTGGGTGGGGGGTCTGGCAGTAGTGACAGCAGCTGGCAGCCAGCACGATATTACTGAAAGCTGGATTGTTGACAGGGGACACAGGAGTGCTCCACGAGTCCCGAGACTCCAGGGCACTCTGCCCACACTGTGTCCCCCACCCCACTCAGGGCAGCTGACTTGTGAGGGGCCCACACTGGAACATGGAGGAATGAAGTCCCCACCACATTCACTGTGAACTGTGAGTGATTCCTTGGAGCCAGATAGAAGTGCACTTGAGTTCAGGCCTTGTGATAGCCCAGCTGTGTGGGATTAAACAGGTCACCTCTCTGGGCTTTTTCCATTGTCTACAAAACAGACTGATGGTACTTACCTCCTAAGGTGGAGGCTAAAGGACCCAGGTCATGAAAACTGAGCCTGGAGCCAGGTACATTATAGGTCTAAATAAGTGTTCCCTCCCTTTCTGTCTTTCTTCTAGCTCTTCTTGACCTACTGAAGACATCGGAAAAATTGTTATCCTGTGGTCAGCAGATTGAAGGCCACTGCTATAGGAATATCTTGGTCAGGCTTTATCAGGGGGCCACAGGGCTTCTTGCAAACATGAGACACCAACTGTGTCCCCTCTGAGCTCACACAGCCCTCAGAAGGAGCCCTGATGCTCAAATGCCGAACCCGACATCCTATCTCAGCTTCTCTTTCTTGCCAGCCTGCTCTGGGGTTCTGAGTAGCTGAGTTCCACTTTATACTTCTAGGCCTCCTGCCCAGCTTGCTCCTAAACCCTTGTTTCTTCTTATTCCCCCATCCCTTCTTTGTCTTTCTTTTCTTTTTTGGGGGGGTAGGGTGGGGTGGAGAAGGTGGCCAATGATCCACACCCTGATTTCTGAAAAACAGATGCTGACCTCTTCAGGCACTGTCAGGCAACTTCCAACTGGCTGGCCTGGGCCTTAAACAGAGGACACATACGCTGAGTTCATTAGCATGTACCAGGTGTCCCAGTAAATCCTTCCCAGTGGCGGACATCCCAGCGTAATGGCAACCTTACCTGGCAACCCCGGTCCTTGGTGGCAGGGAGGAGAGCCAAGGCTTCCTGTCTGCCAGAGCACTCCACCTTCTGTTCATCAGACCCAATCCGAAATATGCTGCCCTGTTTTCCCTGGATCTTGTAGGCATTCAAACCTCAGCTCCGCTCACTACATTGAGATTCCTGTCCCTGCCTGCCCACGTCACCCAGCTCCCTCCTCTCTATCTTCCAATTTGATCTCCCACTCTGGCCTCGTCTCTATTGGAGTGGGGACTTCAGACCCTGTTCGGCACTTTCATCTGATTATCCTTGTCAGAAAGACACACAAATGTTGGGTCTCACCCGAGATCTGCAAAATCAAAGCTGCCCAGGATAACTGACTGGTAACATAGTTACCAGTCCCCCAGGTAATACTGAGCACACTGAAGTTCAAGGACCACAGATGCCCCACTACACTCTTCCTTTCCTGTTCATAGCCATCTGAAAGAATGGGTCAATCTGTTTCCTTATTGCCAAGTCACACTGATGTCACTGAGTGCTGCAGTCTCCGTTTTTGTCCGCACTCTGCCATGGACTTTCCTTGACAGTTTCCACCCATATATTTGGATACAGCAGAAAACACGCATGGGGATGGAACAGGAATGGAGTGCTTCCCATGTTCCAGGCACTTGCCACATGCTTCACACTCCACATGCCACTTCTGGCTCAGAAAAGTCCAGTGGGGTCATTGCGGTTGTGCCTATAGAGAAGGTGAGGAAACCGGCACAGGTGTAGCCACCCGCCTGGGGCTACACAGCCCTGAGTGGGCAGAGCTGAAATCCAAACCCTGTTTGGTGTGACTATGACCACGTGCTCTTTCCCCGACTTCTCTACCCTGACTTCTCTGAAGGGGCTGCTCTCAAATTTGGCACACCCCGGAGACTGCTTCAGAATCCCCTGCAGAACCCCACTCAGGCCTGTCTCTGCAAGGGAGATGTCTGGACTCATGTACTGTGTGGATAACTCCATAGTGCTGGTGAGGAACCACTGGGCATGTGCCCAGGGTCATGAAGCTTGTTAAAGTGAGGTTGAGAATGAAAATATACAGTTCTCAACTCCAAGAACAGTGTTCTCACAGCCTCTCCACGCTGCCATACATGCCTGGTGCCATGTCAGTGGTCAAATGGGTTTTCTGCAACCTCCCACGGAGCATCTGGATTCTCAGGCCCATGTGCATGCACACACAAACATATACTCGCATGCATGCATACACACACACACACACACACACACACACACACACACACTCTTGGTGTCAGGCTTATCATCTTCCAGTCATGGGCAGCTTCCCTGTCCTTGCTCAGGGCCAGTTTTGGACTTGAGGGAGGGCAGGGTAGTCCTTGCTCTGGGCATATTGGATGGAGTTAAATGAGACAAAGCTAGGAGAGCTGGAGGAGGAGGCAAAAGGGGTTCCCCAACTTCTTCCACTACCTTCCTCCTGTGGACTCTGCAGTCAAGCCGTTCCTTTGCCATAAAGTCTTCCTCCTCTGCCTGTGGTGCCCATGCCTGATTGAGACACAGGTATGCATAAGGACAGGGTGGTTTTATGGCACAGCACCTTTGAAATAGGCTTGATTTGCATAGAACAATGCAAAAGTTTCCAACATCAGGCTTAGACAAACAGCCTGGTTGGGGAGCTCAATTAATCTGCTCTGCTCTTAACAATGGGCTTTCCCTAAATTAATACCAACCACAGCATGATGGAAAGAAACGCCTCAGCAGGCAGGCAGATTACACTCGTGCAGCACCTGCCCCTCCGGTGGGCTATCCTGGACAGAAGACATGGGAGAGGAGAGCCAGTGAGCCCCTCCCATTGGGATCCTGGTACATATCCCTCCTTCTTTACAACCACCTGCTGGAATCACAGAATGTTATCTGGGGGACTCTGGGAATTGAAAAGAGATTTCCAAGCAGCAAGTGCTATGGGAGTTGTTCTCTGTTCAGCCTGGGAATGGCTGCTCAGCTTTTGTTGAGGAGTTCATAGAAATTTGTGAGAAGAGCTGTTCCATTGAGATGGAATTGTCTTTGGCTTCTGAAAGATGCCCTTTCAACCACACCAGGACACTTGGTGGAGTGAGGCACTGAAGTCCTTTAATGCTAGGTCAAAGTCAAGTCCCCCTTCCTTCCTCAGCCACCAAGTGGATTTCAGCCTCTGGTCATGGTGAGTGAGAAGCATTTGCAATGCCCAGAGTGCACGGGAGGGGACAGCACCACCAACGACACACAGGAGACAGGAGCTACAGATTCTGGAATGACCTTCTTCTATGGATTGCCCTGTCCATCCCTTCCATCTCCAAACACAGGGTGGGGTTATAGGACAAGGGGGCCTGTGCTTCCAGGGCTGGCCACAGAATATTTTGTAGGAAAGGGGTTTCTCTCAGGAACTACTTAGGGTTAGAACATAAACACTCTACTTGTTAAACTTGAGTTTGGTGATCTATCAACTGGGATCTCACTAAAATGCAAATTGGGATTCGAAAGATTGGGTTGAGGCCTGAAAGTCTGCATTTCTAACAAGCTCCAGGTGAAGCCATTGCTGCTGGTCCACAGACCATACTTTCATTAGCAAGTGTTTAGATCACCTAAAGCAAACCCAAAAAAAAAAGAAAAAGAAAAAGAAAAGAGAAAGAAAGAAAGAAAGAAAGAAAGAAAGGGAACAGGGAACACTGAAGTCATAGTGGAATCCGCCTGTCAGCAAACCTATCTCTCACCTCTACATTCCACGGTGGGCCTCCTGGAGCCAGCTATACACTTGACAAAGTAAGAATCTACTCATGGGCAAGAATACATAACCTGGGCAAATACAGGAACTTTTTCCAGACTAACTCACCCAATCCTTTGCCCGAAGAGCCACCACTAAATAAGAAAAACTGCCTAAGGGACAACATTTCAACCCATTAGCAACTTTTATTTTTCACAGTACAGGGGATGGAACCAGGAGAGCGCTACCTCTGAGCTATTCCCCTCACTTTTAAAATTTTGAGATGGGACCTCCATTAATTGCAGAGTGAGGTTGGCTTCAATCTTGTAATCCTCCTAGTAGCTAGGATTACAGGCATGTGACCCCACACCTGTCCCAACCTATTAGCATTTTAAGAGATGCTCTAAAGTTTCCTTAGTAGGGTCTGGAGAAAGAGGGCAGCAGCCAGCCTTGGATTGGGGCTCAGAGCTGCACATTAGTTCCAGCTTTGCCTGAAAGCTTGCACAAGCCCTGGTCCTTCCTTCATCGAATATTTAGTAAGTGCTTACTATGTACCAGGCTCTGTTCTAGATGCAGGGGATACAGTTGTGATCAAAACAGACAAAGTCCAGGCTCTCATAGAGCCAACAGTTGAGTAGAGGAAGACATATAGTAAACAAATACCTAACATGTCAGAAGAAACCTGCTCTGGCCCCAGAGAAAAATTAAGGTGAGGAAAGGTAAAAGAATAGCTGGAGCTGCTATTTTGTATAGGGTAGTCTAAAAAGGGACCTCTGCTCAGGTAACATGCGAGTAAAGACTAAAGGTGAAGGAATGAGCATTGTCTTCTCTGGAGAAGACATTGGAAGCAGAAAGAACAGGCAGTGCAAAGGCCCTGAGGCTCAGCGTTCTTGCTTTAAAAATAAAAGGCCAAGAAAACAGGACCTTTGTAATTTAGTTCTAAGGCTCCAGAGACTGCAAGTTGGGGGGCAAGGATACTTTGGAAGTCTGAGGGAAAGAGCCTGTCCTATGAGGATAGGAGAGGTTGGTGACGCCTACAGTCCCCACCTTGTTTGTAGTCATATGCCTCTTTCCAACTGTTTTGAAGAGAAATTTACCAGTTGCGTTTAAGAAACAAAAATAATCTGTCCTGTTAAGAGAGATATTTTAAAACCATTGAATGGGTTTTTCCTTCCCTGGTTTTTTATTGATACATCTCCTCTCCTTCCAGTTCTAAAATAAGCAGCCTGTCTGCCCTTCTGCTAATCCAAAGGTAACACACTGCAGAATGGTGTGGGCCTGGGCAGAGCCAAGCTGAGGTCGCTTGGAAGCCACCAGACCTGGAGAATGCACCAGGGCAGCCCAGCCAGCCTGGCCTCGCCCATGGCCTGTTTCCGACCAATCCAGGTGACCAGACTCTCTTAAAAACAGCAGTGGAATGTGGTGAGAGTTGGTGTTTGCAAATGACAAATTTCTGACCTAATTCCAGTTCTTTGGAATGGAAAACCAGCAGCTTCCTGTTACAAAATGTCCCAACAGTTCATGCCTAATACTTGGATGTGAGCAATTCCTATACATCACATCTAAATTTGGCTAAAAATATAACAAAGCTGGCATATTTTTAGCCAGGTAAACATTTCTAGGGACTAGGTCAAATTTATATTGGTTTATGCTCTGCAATCCAGAAAAGAAACAGTTCCAAATGAGGGAGAAGCAGGGACCGAAGGGGAAAGCTGAGGAGTCCACTGGGCAATTGGGATTCTTGTGACCATCTCCAGCTTAGGTGTCCTTCCTGGGACTAAATCATTTTCCTTTCTCACTACAGAGATGGCACCTAGTAAGGAGAATAGCCCCAGGTTACTTCAGAAGACAAGTGTTAGGAATTATTGGAGGTCCCTAAGTAAGTTGTGTACCCTTTCTGTGCCCTTCATTGTACACTCAGCCAGACTTGGACTTGGTTACCAGCAGCACAGAGAGAGGATGGGACTGTGGGCCGGGCAGTCACTGCCTAGACTTCTGGCCTGGCTCCTCCACTTAGGAGCTATGGGACCCTGGGCACACTGTTTATATTCTCTATGCCTCAGTTCACCTGTGAAATGGAGATGATCACAAAAGCACCTACCCTGTAGGTTATTGTTTGTGTGATGATTAAATGGGAAAATCCAGACAAAGTGCTCAGAGTGCTCAGGAAATAGCAGCAATCTTATCTATCCCACACCAGGCACTTTCACATACACTAACTGCTCTTACACATATAGCTCACTGAAATACTGTATTTCCCCTGGGGAAACTGAGACCGGACAGAGCTGACTTACCTGAGCTGCAGTTTAGCAACTATTTATTGAGTGCCTACTTTGTCCCAGACCCCATTAGCACTAGGGAAGTTAGAGCCTGGTAAGTAAGAGGGGAGGTAGCATTGTAATCCAGGGCTCTCTGACTTCCAGCTTGGGGCAAAGGGTGCGTCTAAGAGGCCGGATAGAAAGAGAGTGGTTTTGAAAGTAGAGAGTTCCAAAACTCGCTCTGTACTTGATCAAGTTCCTGGCTTCCTTGAACTTCATACATGAAATGGGTGAAATGTGCCAGTCTTATCCAATTGTCTTAAGCTTCATGAAAATGGTATGTGTCAAGAGTCTGGCCCAGGGGAGTTGTTCAGTGGTGACCGGTTGTCACAATTATACCATCTACAGAGAGGTTCTGGTTTTCTGATTGAGTCACATGCAAAAGCTTCCCAATATGAAGGAATTAAGAATATTCATTTTAAGTACTTGGTAGAAAGAAGGTGAAAGAATACAGCCCAGGGCTGGTCCCAATTCTTTAAACCATCAGGTTCCTCAGAGCAGAACATCTGATCTCTGAACGAGGTAGAAAGAACACTGGACTGGGAGTTAGGAGGTCTGAGTCCCAGTTTGTGCTCTGGCCCTTGGGTTCCCCATCTATACAATGGGGCTGTGGAAGCTGATGGCCCCAAAAGTCTGCACCGGCTCAGTTATCTTGAATCTAGTCCCTAGAGGCACAGATCACAAAACAGACATCCCAAGCAAGCCTGCTTATTCCATATCTGGCTTTGTCACCTAAATGGTGTTTTTTCCTTCCAGGAATTGCTTTCCCTGGTTGAAAGACAGTTAACAACCAAAGCTCACACACCGGAAGGTCTGACCGCTCTGGGACACTTGCAGCCTACGCATTTTGACGTAAACGTGCGTCACTCCCAGGTCTGAAAAGAATCAAAGCAAATCAGCATGAAATGAGGACTGCACAAAGCTGCAGTCAAGCAGCATGTGGCGGGAGGACAGGAAAGAGGGCCTGCAGCTGCAAGGCACATGGACCCCACTGGGCCCAGCAGCACAGGGGTGACCTGGGGGACAGCAGCCACCAGCCGTGGGAGAAGGAGATGGTACCCAGATTGTAGCAGGATGTCGGCAAAAACCAAACGGGGCTGCTCATCCTATAAACACGAAACCTCTGGCGGCAGGCTGGGACTGGCACAGGAGGCCCTGATAAGAAGGAAGTAGGGAGGAGGGTCAAGGACAAAAAAAAAAATGGGGCGTAGGCACAAGGAGGAAGAGGGTTTGAGATTTGATCATCTAAAGCAGCATCTCAGTATGGGGCTCAGGCTTTGCTGATTACCAGCAAAATGGCATGGTTAAGAGCACAGGTTTGGAATTAGAAAGACCTGGGTTTGAAACCTGCCACTGTCCCCCTTAGTCTCCTGACTCCTGTGTTTCTCCTTATTGGTAAAACAGGATCAATAATATTGCCCGTGAAAGTTAGTGTGAGGATTAAATGAGATTATATATGCACTATAGTTTGGATATGGTCTGTGTCACCCCTAAAAGGTTCATCTGTCAGTGGTGTGGTTCCCAGGTGGTGGTATTGGGATGGGATGGGACCCTTGAGATGTAAGGCCTTGTAGGAGGCCCTCAGGTTGTTGGGGTGTGCCCTTGGGAGTGCTGGTCAAATCTCCTGAGAATGCATTGTTATGAAGGGCTGAGACAGATGCTGAGTCTCACTCTGGCTTCCTGCTTGGGAATGTGACACCCTGCTCCCACCACTGCCATTGGCCATGAGGTGATGTGGCCAAGACAGGCCTTTGAAAGAATCTGCACCCTGTTGTTTGATTTTTAGCCTCTCCATGGAGAGGTAAGAATATCTCTTTTCTTAGTGAGTAGCCTCCTTCAGCTATTTTGGCATAGAAATGTAAACTGGACTAATAGAATACGGAAATGACACATAATAGTTGCTGTGATCATGATTCCTGGACTATTTTTCTTTTCTTTCTTTTTTTACAGAACGTTATAGTTATACATAGTTGCTGGGTTTATCTCAACAAACTCATGCATGCATGAAAACCTGTGTCCGTTCATGGTCCCCGCCCTTCCCCTTCCCCTTTTCCCTCCCATCCTCCCTCCCCTCTTCCCTTCTCCTTCCTCTACCCTACTGAACTGCCTTTTGCTCATCTATTAATTTGTATTTGATTGGTTCCTTATGTTATCTTATCCTTCCCTCCCCCTTTCCTTTATTTTACTCTAGCTTCTGCATATGAGAGAAAACATTTGACCTTTGAGTTGCTGAGTTTGGCTAATTTCACTTAGCATGATAGTCTCCATTTCTATCCATTTACCAGCAAATGCCATCATTTCACTGTTTTTAATGGCTGAATAGAACTCCATTGTATATATATACAATTTCTTTCTATTCATCTATTGATGGGCATCTGGGTTAATTCCATAATTTTGTGTTTTTTTTTTTGAGATGTGCTGCTATAAACATTGAAGTGGTTGTGTCAATGTAGTATGCCAAATTTAGATTATTGGGGAAAATAGCAAGGAGTGGGATACCTAGGTCATATGGTGTTTCCATTTCTAGTTTTTTGAGGCATCTCCATAGTGCTTTCCAGAGTGGTTGTACAAGTTTGCAGTTTTACCAACAATGTACAAACGTTCCTTTTGCCCCACAACTCACCAGCATTTATTGTTCGTATTCTGGAACATTGCCATTCTGACTGGAGTGATGAAATCATAGGGTACTTTGCATTTGCATTTCTCTGATTGCTAGAGATATTGAACATGTTTTCATCTATTTATTGGCCGTTTGTGATTCTTCTTTTAGAAGTTTCTGTTCAGTCCTTTTGCCCATTTATTGATTGGGTTATTTGTGTGTGTGTGGTTTTTTTTGGTATTACTTTTTTTTTTTTGGTACCAAGGACTGAACTCAGGGGCACTTGACCACTGACCCATGTCCCCATCCCTATTTTGTGTTTTATGTAGAGACAGAGTCTCACGGAGTTGCTTACTGCCATTGCTGAGGCTGGCTTTGAACCCTGATTCGCCTGTCTCAGCCTCCCAAAGTGCTGGGATTACAGGCGTGTGCCACTGTGCCCAGTTTGGTATTGGATTTTTTGAGTTCTTTATATATTCTGGATATTAATCCCTATCAGAAGAGTACCTGGTCAAGATTTTCTACTATTCTGTAGGCTCTCTCTTCATACTCTTAATAGTTTCCTTTGTTATGCAGAAGTTTTTAAGTTTGATGGCATCCCACTTATCGATTCTTGGTTTTATTTCTTGTACTTTGTGGATCTTATTCAGGAAGTCAGTGCCAACACCCATATGATGAAGTGTTGACCCTACATTTTCTTCTCTGGTGTTTTTAACATGAATGAATGTTGGATTTTATCAAAGGCCTTTTCTGCATCTATAGAGATGATCATGTGATTTTTGTACTTAATTCTGTTTAAGTGATGAATTACATTTATTGATTTGCATATGTTGAACTAACCTTGCATCCCTGGAATGAAACCTAGTTGATCATGTGTATTATCTTTTGATGTGTTTTTGAATGTGGTTTGCTAATATTTTATTAAGGATTTTTGCATCTAGGCTTATCAGGGATATTGGTCTGTACTTCTCTTTCTGTGATTCATCTTTGTCTGGTTTTGGTATCATGGTTATACTGGCTTCATAAAAAGTATTTGGGAGTGTTCCCTCCCTCTCAATGTCATGGGATAACTTGAGAAAGACTGGTGTTAGTTCTTCTGTAAAGGTCTGATAGAACTCAGCTAAGAATCTATCAAGTTCTGGGCTTTTCTTTCTTGGCAGGCTTTTAATTGCTGTTTTAATTTCATTACTTGATATTGGTCTGTTCTGTTTAGGTTTTCTGTCTTCCTGATTCAGTTTGGGCAGGTCATGTGTGTCTAGAAATTTGTCAATGCCTTCCAGATTTTCCAGTTTATTGGAGTTATTCCTGGACTATTTCTATCCTAGGATTTTCTAAACCTTCCCCTTTTCCTAAGTAGCCAAAGCGCTTAAAATCCCTTCTCTGGTCCTCACTCCAAGATGGGGCAGAGGGAATCTGCCAATACTCATCCAGTGCACTGTAGTCCATTATATCCTGAGAGATCCAATGCCACTGGAGCAGCCAAATAGTTTGGACAGTGTAATGAGCCTTGTGTAAAGGAGTCTACCTCCACATTCCATTCAGTCAAACCAGGCAAGTATCCCAAAGACCTAGCATTAGAGAGCTTTGATGGTGGCGTCAGCCATTGTGCATATAACTCAACCTGTCTCCTAGGCTTAGCCACTCCCATCATGTGACCTTGGTTCATACCCCAGAGGAAGGTTTTATAGAATCTATATGGTTTAGCTACAGCTTTATGAATGCAGCTTGTGTTGGTCAGTTTTTGTTACTATAACAAATAACTGAGATAATCAACTTACAAAGAGAAAAGGTTTATGTTGGCTCATAGATTTGGAAGTTCCAGTCCACAATTGGTTGGCCCCACTGCTTTTACACCTGTGGTGGCACATCATGGTGGGAGTTTGTGGTAGGGTAAAATCACTTACCTCATGTCTAGGGACCAAAAAGAAATAAGGAAGGAGCCAGGGCTCCATGATCTCTTTCAAATGTGGGCCATCAATGACCTGAAGACCTCCTATGAACCCTCACCTTCCACCATGTCCCAATAGTGCCTCATTGGGGCCCAAGCCTTTAACACATGAGCCTTCTGGGGACATTCCAGATCCAAACTATAGCGGACTTCCTGCTCACTATCCTCTCTTGTTTTCCAGTCCTTTCTTTTATCTCTCTCCCCCTTTACTTTCTTCTCTTCTGCATATATTTACTACGAATTTTGTGATGTGCAGACCCTGTACCAGCAGGGATCAAGAGAGACACATCCCTGACCTCATGGAAGTCATGGTACAGACACATAATAATCACAGTTCCAGCTGGGGCACTGCGGAGGAGGCCATGGGAGTCAGAGGGAAAACCATCCAAGTCATGGTGGTGGCAGAAGGGGCTCCCTGGTGGTGGTAACACTAAGTCTGAATTGGAATGGGTACAGGTGGGAGGATTTAACCAGGCAAAAGAAACCCAAAGGGGGAAAGAAAGAAGTTTGAGGCAGAGGAAAGCTAGCCTCCACTTATATCTTTACCTTCTCGAGGCCTGGCCTAGTAGGGCTCAACCAGGGGCTTCAATTCTTTTAAAATTTCTTCATTTGAGGATAAAGAAACTGTAGTATATATACACAGCAATAAAAGAAATAAAATTATGGCATTTGCAGGTAAATGGATAGAGTTGAGAGTATCATGCTAAGTGAAGTAAGCCAATCCCAAAAGACCAAAGGCCAAATGTTTTCTCTGATAAGTGGATGCTGATCCATAATGGGGGGTGGGGGCATGGGAGGAATGGAGGATTGGGCAAAGAGGAGGGAGGGGAGGGAAGGCGGCATAGGGATAGAAAAGATGGTGGAATGAGACAGACATCATTACCCTAACATGTATGAGTGCACAAATGGTGTGATCCTACTTTGTACACAACCAGAGAAGTGAAAAATTGTGCTCCATTTGTGTAGATTGAATCGAAGAGCAGTCTGCTGTCATGTATAACTGATTAGAACAATAAATAAAAAAGTTTAAAAGAATTTCTTCATTTGAAAACTTTCATATTTGCCACCTTGGAAACATTTTATGTTTTTATAAAAGATTATCAAATGAAACCAGATCTTCTGACTTCCCCAAAATGTCAGCAATCATTCTCATGACAGATCAAAGAATGAAGCCAAGATATCCACGCTACACCAGAAAGGATAAGGAGTCCTGAGCCTAGAGAGACACCAGTGGGCAGGCTATTATGATTTTGCACGCACACCTGCATACATACACACATACACGCTCCTATTTCATTTATGTTCTCATGGGTTCCCTATTGGTATCAAGAGCACTGGGAACATGTACTATTCACCCAGGGCTTTGTTTTGTTTTCCAACATTTTATTTTGAAAAATTCCAAGCCTACAGAAAAGTTGAAGGAATTGAACATGCATCTTCACCCAGATTCACCAGTTGTTAACATTTTATGACATTTTCTTTCTCCTCTCTGCAGATATTCTCACCGTTTTCCCCCTGAGCTGTCTGAAAATTAGCTGCTGACATCAACATGCTTCACTTTTAAATATTGCAGCAATATATTCTTCCAAGAAAAATGACATTGTCTTACATTGACATAGAACAATACTACCATACTACCTATTATACAAATATCTATATTCAGCTATCTCCAATCATCTCCAGAATGGCCTATGTAACATATGGCTTTGTTCATCCAGGATCTAGCTAAGGAGCTCTCATTGCATTTGGTCATTATAGCTTTTTGGTCTCTTTGCTGAAAGAGTCCTTTACCTGCCTTTTAATTTTATCTTTAATGACACTGGCAGTTTTAAAGATCCTAGGCCCATTGTCTTAAGGAATAATTCATAATTGGAACTTATCTGAATACTTCCTTATGCAAACAATTTCTAATCAAATTTCCCATTTTTTCCATTCTTCTATCAAGAGCACAATGGAATATTATTCAGCAATAAAAGAGAATAAAATTATGGCATTTGCAGGTAAATGGATGGAATTAGAGAACATTATGCTAAGTGAAGAAAGCCAATCCCAAAAAACCAAATGCCGAATGTTCTCTCTGATTAGTGGATGCTGATACATAAGCAGGGTGGGAATGGGGAACATAGGAGAAATGGAGGAACTCTGGATGGGGCTGGGGGAGGAGCAGGGAGGGAAAAGGGAAGTGGTGCAGTAAAGACAGTTGAATGAGATGGTCATCACTACCCTAGGTGCATGAATGAAGACACAAATGGTGTGACTCTATCTGGTTTGCAACCAGAGAAATGGAAACATTGAGCTCTATATATGTACTATGACTTGAAATGCATTTAAATAAATTAATTAAAAAAAAAAAAAGAACTAGTCCTGCTAGTTATACTCAGTGATAACCCTAAAAGGGCCTCAGGGCAATTTACTCTGATTCAATATATATATATATATATTTTGGTACTAGAGATTGAACTCAGGGGCACTCAAGCACTGAGCCACATCCCCAGCCCTATTTTGTGTTTTATGTAGAGACAGGGTCTCACTGAGTTGCTTGGCGCCTCGCTGTTGCTGAGGCTGGCTTTGAACTCGCGATTCTCCTGTCTCAGCCTCCCTAAGTGCTGGGATTACAGGCTTGTGCCACCACGCCCGGCTCTCTGATTCAATATTAATGATGCCTTTTCAGATATTTTTTCAAAGTGCTTTCACATTTGCTATTTAAGAACCTTGACTTGGGCTGGGATTGAGGCTCAGTGGTAGAGCGCTTGCCTTGCATGTGGGACGCACTGGGTTCGATCTTCAGCACCACATAAAAATAAATAAATAAAATAAAGATATTTGTGTCCACCTACAACTAAAAAAAAATTTAAAAAAAACTTGACTTTGGGGGTCAAACAGATATGGGTTCAAAACTTTCTGTCTGTGCTACTTGGAACAGTAGTAGCTTAACCTCTCTGCACCTTGATTTTTCTCAAAGTGCATTTAAGGAGTAAGATGCTTAAGCCAGTGTCTTTCTATGATAATTACCTCTCACGATAACTCTTGAAAGAGGGTAAAGCATCCTTTCCATTTTATAAGTTAGGTAACTGAAGCTCAGAGAGACAATGTGACTTGCTGAAGGTCATCCCACAAAGGGTCAAAAGAGACCAATCTAGAACCACAGTTGCTGACTCCCAGAGCTGTTATCCCTAGTCCTCCTTAGGAAGCAGCACCTGCCTTATGGGATGCTGTTAGCATTAAATGAAATGACACATATCTGGTGCTATGCATTATGCTGGAACAGAGGCTGTGTTCAATCAGTGTCAAAGACTATCATAATAATTATTTCCATTGTGTATAATTGATTTTGTTCAAAGACTCCAAAAGAACTCTGGGAAGCAGGCTTATAATTATTTTGACAAAGCCCTCTGTTATGGTTTAGATTAGGTATCCTCCAAAAGCTTACATGTGAGACAATGTAAAAGTTTAGAGATGAAATGATTGGGTTATAAAAGGTGCATGAAACCCCTGATAGGGATTAACTTGGTTGTAACTGCAGGTAGGTAGGGTGTGGTTGGAGGAGCTGGGTCCCTTGGGGCCTGCCTTTGGGGTTTATATTTTGTCCTTTGTGAGCAGAGCTCTCTCTCCGCTTCCTGGTGCCACATTCACATATGCTTTCCTCCTCCACCATGCTTGTCTACCATGATGTTTTGCCACACTTTTGGGCCCAGAGCAATGGAGTCAGCCATCTATGTCTAGACACCTCTGAAACTGTGAGCTCCCAAATAAACATTTCCTCCTCTATTCTTGTCAGGTCTCTTTGGTCACAGTAGGAAAAATAAAAAATAAAACCACCATTTATACCCTATCTTCTCTCCTAGCAAGACAGAGTGTATGTGTGTGTGTGTGGGGGGGGGGTAGAATCCCAAATTCACTGGTGGTATCAAGGTTTCACTTGAAAAGAAAGACAAAATACTACGAGGTTTTGGGGTCATTGTTTGCAAAAGACAAGAGAGGGTCTGTTCTCCCTGGGAAAGGGGATACTAAGTTATGAGTCATTTTTAAGGTTTTGTGTGGGTGACCTGGGATTCCTGTGAACACTTTTGAGTCACTCACTATTGTCTAGCATAGACTGAAGCACAAAAGCCTGACCAAGTTTTATTCCCCAAATCACATGGCCTATTCTGCCCAAGACGTTCTAGGAACACATTGTTCATCTCCTTGAACAATGTGACCACAAGACAGAGTAGCCATTGAAACTGGCCCTGTGACAATTGGTAAAACACCAATGGGCAGCTAGCCATGCCTTGGGGCACCTTAATGGCTAAACTGATCACAAGTTCCAGCTCCCACTACAACCATGCCAGCTGTGAGAGAAAAGGGCTTTCCTTCTGCCCCCAGAACAATAATGAGCCATTAAGAAGCCTAGGCAATGGAACTGTTTCATTCTTGGTCTTGTCCTGGGTTGGGCCAGCACATTGGCCAGCTGCATTCAAGCACCTCTATAGTGCCAGCTCAGATGGATATACAAAGGAGACCTCCCACAAGTGTGTTTTGTAGCAGATTCCTCAGTTTGGTTAGTGTCATAGAGATGGCCTGTCTGGGACCAAAATGTGGAGGTTTCCATGAACAACTTTGGATACAACTTCTTTAGGTGACTTTGTTCTTAATTTATGCTTGCTCCCCAGTCATTTAACCAAAGCCCTGCTAGGCTTTCTGCTTCCACAGTGCAAGCCATCTGTCCTTCTATGTAATCAGCCATGCATGTGGGAGGCAGAAAGGTAGGGTGGAAAGAACATGGGCTTGGAATGAGGCAGACAATAGCCAAGCTTGGCTCTGACCTTGAGTAATAAAAATAGGCAATATCGCATATCCCTTGATTAGCATGGGCCAGACTCTGTGCTCAGCCATCTACCTGTAGTATGTCACAGCCAAACTACATGCATCACCATTTTTGCTTTGCAGATGGAAAAAAACAAAAAACGAACAAATACAAAACACAAAAACTGAGGTCTAGAGATATTAAGTAATTTGTCCAAGTCTAGATTTGAATCCAGATGTGTCTCCACAAATCCTAATCAGCAGAGAACTTGCCTCCAAGTGATGATTCCCTTGATCTTAGCTTCATCACATAAATTGTGTTGACCATTTTTGCATTTTACACAGTTTCTCATGTCTCAAATTAAATAATAAATGTATAAAGAGCCCTGCAGATGACCAGGCACATAGCAGATACTCTGTAACTGAGGCTAATTCTAAGAAATAAGAATTTCTGACCTTAAGCCAAAATCTTGCTGGGTGGTTTGGCTTTCCCAGACTGGCTTCAGGAGATCTGCGGAGGCCTAATTAGAACACCTCTCTCAAGTCTACCCTCATGTCTTGTAAGTAAATAAAATGGACACCACGATTTAGGACTTAATATCGTAGTTGCAGAGGAAGAGACTATGAGAAGGAGGAAGCAGACCTAGCCATTCTGAAAGTTAGAGTTAGGGCTGTAACTCCTCTAGCCCTGCCTTTGATGTGTATGCTTACATGTGCTCAATACTTTAAGCTGTTCCATGTGTATATATTTGTGTATGTGTGTGTACATACACATATCCAGAAGTAGATGTATTTATCCACAGATATATACACATGAAATGATACCCTAAATAAGCAACCCATACCACCCTTAAAATGTCTTTAGAAAATTAACCCATGGAATAAGCAATAATATGTGAGCTATAAACATTCTTGCATGTTGGCAGATAACCACACTACACATTCCCCTCCAAGAACTGAGAAAGAGAAGAAAGAGAATAACACAATAGCAGAAAAATGCACTAATCAAATCCATAATCAACTTTGATGATGGAGCAAGGATTCTAATCAAAACACAATGGGGCAAAGTCGCAACAGGTTGTGAGCTTGGAGCGACACTTTCCTCCCAGGGGTCTCACCCAAGCTTTCTTTTTAAACATCTAAAACACTTACAAAGGATTTCAATCATTTGTAATTGCTTTTTCAAAGAAAATTGCTTTTTTCAAAGAAAAAAGTTGCAAGCTGAACACGAGCTCCTAAAAACAGGAAATATCAAAGTATTACATGTATCATTCCCTGCCCCCCTGCAACTGCTTGTTAAAAATATGCTAATGTCTCCTCAAATTGCTCAGAAGTGTTCCTTATCTGAAGGTTGGTCAGAGAAGATTTCTGAACTCAGGGCATGTCTCTAAAATAATTCTTTGTACATGGTTATAATTTATAAATGTGGAAACAGAGTAGAAGCTATAGATGGTGGTTCTTAGGGAAAGGCCCAAGTATCTCAGGGGATGCAGGAGACATGTGGCTGCAGACCAGTTTCCTCCACTGGAGGCTGAGAACCAGCTGGAGGTTTTGGGGAAACACTTGAGTGAGGGGCTTGAGGGATTCACTGTGGAACTGCACTTAACAGCTATTTGATGGTCAAGTTGTCTTCTTGTACTTGATGGAGATAGAGAACAGGCTTGGAGGCCAGAGGTAAGTCACTGGAGTAAAAAAAAACAAAACAGCAGCTACCGTTTTTCCTGTGATGACCACATGGAATATTCTGAACCACAACCTAATAATAATCATCACCAGCATTTCCCAAGGGTCTGCTGTGAACCAGATCCTAACTGGACACTACCTCTCCAGCCTCTCACCTCCAGACTGCATGTTCAGAATTACTGTCCACCAGGAAGCCAGTATCTAGTCCTTCCACTGCAAAGCCTCTGGTCTTTCACTTCATCACCTTTTTAAATGAAAGATGCCAGATCTTGAGCAATTACTTGTTGCATGAAGTGACACACACTCCCATTCTGCACCACTGTGTGGCCCTGCATGATCCTTTCTGGGGATGCTCATTCTCCCCTCCTCTCCCCACCAGCCATTCCTGCCCATCTTTCAAGCCCAGCCCATCTCCTGTCTCCTCCATGAGGCCCTTCCCTTCTTTTCAGCACCTTCGGTTCCCAGCTCCAAGCACATTTCTTAGCTCTTCCTGTGGGGTACATAGTTAAGCCTTCCAGCTAGATAATAAACTCCCCAAGGCCCAGGCCATGTCTTATTTGTCATATGGGTCTGCCAGAGCATTATAGAAGGAGGTAGCAATGAAGGTGCAGGTCCGAGGCCTGGAAGCTAGCTGAGCTGGACTCCCTGCTCTACCACACTAGGTGACCTAGAACAAGTGGCTAAACTTTGCTGAGCCTCAAGCTCAATGGTTACAGCTATGGTTTTATAAATCAGAGCCCACGGGTTATCAGGCAGGCTCAGTAGCTACCTCTGTCCAGAATCATGGTTAAAGGGATGGAGTCTGGAGCCAGACTGTCCAAGTATTAATTCTACCTCTGCTACCTACAAGGTCACTAAACCAGTCTTTGCCTTGATTTCCATGTGTGTAAAATGGGGATAATGACACTTATGTCACTGGATTGTTATAAGACTGAAATGAGTTATTTTATGGCGAGCACTTAAAACAATTCTCAGCACATAGGAAGTGCTATGTAAGGATCTGCCATTATTATTATTGTTATTATAATATTGTTAGTATCATAGAAAATGGATGTGTCATACCTGCTCCGAGTATTCTTGGGAAGATGAATGAGATTTTGTGTAAAGAGGCCATCACATTAGGCATGTGACAAGTGGTCCTGCCCTTCCTTCATCGTCGCATTGAGTCTGGTACTCTATAAGGTATGTGGTAGAGGTCCTATAAGTCCTTATGAACAGACTGATACCTTCCTAATAAGGATTTGAGAGAGTAAGACATATCTTTTCTCATTTAGAGGCTACTAAATCTGGGTTCAACATGTTTTATGCCTGGAGTTAGCAATATAAATAGCTAATCTTGCTAAGTGTTCCTTATTTGTCACGTACTGCACTGAACACATTTTATTTTTCTTAATTCTCAAAATTCTTGTGTTGTTTATGCCCATTTTTACAGTGGGAACACTGAGGCCCAGAGAGGTTAATGGACTAGGTCATCCAGTTAGTACAAGATAGATACAGGACAATAATGATACCCATATGATCTTAAAACCTGTGCTTTTAGCCACTGCACAAACCAGCCTCCTGCCAAAAGTCCCCCGAATAAAAGGGAGGCAGAGGCCCCAAGATATCATTTACCATTGAATTCATCATTTCCTGGTTGTCTTCTTATGATTAGCACTAGGGTTCGGACCAGGGAATTACCAGTTGGCGAGTCAGACACAACACAGTCCTTAAGCCATAATTAAGGGACTTTTCTGGGAGGTGAGTGGGCCCCATGTCAGTCAGAATATAGGGACCTGTCCAAAGTAGGCAAAATTCCTTTTGACAAAGTCACCTTGATGTCAGGGTGGGACTGTGAGAACAAGGATCTGCCACCTGTCATAGTCCCTAGGAACCCTGGGTACTGACAAGGAGAGGGGAAGTTGGTAAACCCAGGATGGTCTACTAGAAAGTGGCTGGTTTCCTTAGCAGTCCATCCAAACCATCCTCATGAGTGCACATGGGCTACTGAGGTGGAATGAGAGGAAGCTGGGGATTGTGGGCCAAGAAAGAAGAAGGAAAGCAAGATCTCCAGGGAACAGGGCCCCGCTAGCCCATCAGGGAGAAGCTAGAAGACATATTTTCAGGGGAGAACGCGATGATTCACCTTTCCAGAGCCTACCCACTGCAAGTCCTCTCACAATGTTTGTTAAATGAAGGGTCAAATGGGCAAAACGAGACAGCTGCTTGGCTATAAACAGTCCGATCTTCTATCTTCCCTCTCATTCCTCCAGCCCTCCTCATCAGCTTGAGGGTATGTGTCACATTCTGAGTCATTGTCCTGGTCTCCAACACACTGTCCACTACACCTCATAATCCCTGCTCCATAGAGAACTAGCAGGAGGCACCATAATGCTCAACCCCATTTCAGAGCCCCCTGGACAAATTCTGTGGCTAACAACAGAAAAAGAACAGATCACACAGCCCTAGCAGAGACAGGGCCCGGGAGCATGGGAGGAAATCTTGCCTTCCTCCCACACACCATCACTCAAAGCTGGCAGCTTCCAAAAATGTTTAGCAAGTGCAGCAGCAAGGGCCATGCTTATCAGCCTGGTGCGGGAGCTTAATCTGCTTGGAGGGCCTTCTCTAGCCTAGAGTTCCAAAAGTCTGCTTACAATTAGCTTCCAGCTCCAGTTCCTCCATCAGAAAGTCTAGGAATGTGTTGAGCTCTAGCCTCTGATCAGAGAAAGCTCCAGGAGAAGGTAGGGACAGTGTCAGCAAGGGAGTGCGTGCCAAAAAGGTCAGCTGGTCTGTTGCCACTTCCCCTACAACAGCCCCAGACCTCCTCCTCTGCCTTCCAGCCTCTTCCTACCGGGACAGTCACATCCGTCAGGTTGGTCTGTCCCCAAAAGTCCCTGCTGACTGGCTGCCAAAAAAATACAGCATGCCCCTGCTCCCTCCTAATAGAAGAGGGGGGAAAAGCAGCAGGGAGGGCAGGAGGCCAAGAGAACCTGATTGGCCCTTGCGGATTTCCTTAAAAGAGATTGCATGGCCTGAGCCTGTCACCCAGCGGAACCAGGGAGCTGGGTAGATGACGGCTCTATATGGAAAGGTAGAAGTCAACATATCTCTCATCCCTACCCCTACCCCACCCCCACCTCCTCAGTCACCCAGGCTACCAACCTCGGGTTCCTCTACTCCGGAAGGAGGGGCTTATCTTCGGGCCGCCATTCCGAAGCAGCCACCCCCACCCCCACCCCCATTTCCACAGCCAGCTAGGACGCTCGCTCAGTCTCCAGCCGCCTGCAGTCCCAGCACCTTGCTGGAATCCAGTTCCCTAAGAATAGAGGGACAGGACCATCCTCGAGCCAAGAGGAGAGCAGGTTCACAGCTAGCCCCCGGCCCCCTTTTCCTGGGTCTCGCAGCCAGGTCAGGGAGCTACGGCCCCAATGAGACGTCAGACCATTCCTTGGCCAAACCTCTGCAGAACCGGTGGACAGACACAGGGCAGCAGCAGACACTGCCTTCTTAGAGTCAAGCTCTCAACATGCAGGACTTGACATTTCCAGTGCTGTACACGCTTTTTTTTTTGAGAACACCTCAAAAAGCAGTGCTTTCCCTCGCCAGATGCCGCAGGCGTGCCCGCACTCCGGATATGCAAAGCACCTTAGGCGAACCTACAGCACCCGGGCCACACCCACTGGCCAGCCCACTCTCTTTGAGTACCCCTGCAATAGTCCAGCCTAAGGGAAATGGTTGCCCTCTCATTCTCCCATCTGGTCGTGCCCTCCCCAATTGGAGTATTCATCCATTCCCACACAACAGTGCCCCAACACACTGCACCTCTCACCTGGGTATCGAACCCGTTTTCCACAGAACCGCTCTTCCGCAGCGGGAGCCCCTCCCCTGCCGGCTCCAGCAGCCCCTGCGATTTCAGTGGGATCTGGCTAGGGTAGGCAGTCTTGTTCACCTCCACCTTGCTTCCCAACTTAAGGTAGCAGGGCTGAGGGCCAGCCCGGGCCGGGGGCACATGCAGGATGGGCGCAGCGCTGTGCACGGGTTTGGGCAGTCCCGACTTCATTTTGGAGGCTACCAGGATGGCCGGCATCTTCTCCCGGGGATTCGGCTTTCCCAGCACGTCCCTGGCAGCGGCGGCGGAGGCTACCGCTAAAGGCAGCGCGGGCAGCAGAGCAGGCGCCGGGCCTCGGCCCGCGAGGCGCCCACCACTAGCGAAGAAAAAAAAAGAATCCCCGGATCGGGGAGCTCCGAACAATCCCGCGAGCGTGCCTTCTGGGTGCCGGGATGAGGTGGAGGACTGGTCACTGCGTTCAGCGGGTCCCACCTGGACGGATGCTGCAGCTGGGTCTCACGCCCCTTCAGGGCGGCCTGTTCAAGAGCTCTGGGCGTTCAGGGACTGCTGCCTCTGGCAATTTTCCTCCTGGGAAACCGAGACTTGGACGCCCATATTAACTTGTCATTGCATCTCCGAAGTGAGGAGGTCCCTTTGGAAGAGAGAGGCGGCGGGAACGCACGAGTCCGGCTCTGAAGGCTACGGGTGTGAGCCCGCGAGGGAAGGAGAGAGCGGCGGAGGAAGGAGAGAGAGAGGGCGCACGGAGCCGAAGACGTCTCCACGGAGAGGAGGTTGCCACCCTGCTCGCGAGCACCGCAGTGTCACCCGCGACGCAGCAAAGGCGCGGCGAGAGCCCCCGAAAGGTCTCTCTCGGCGCGACAGTCAGTCACCACTGCCCAGAAGCCCCTCGGACAAATAGCACCTTAGTGCCTACGAGTCTGCACATGCTCCGTGCGCTATAGCGCAGCAAGGCTGTGGCTGTGGGGCGCGGGCACCGGGACGCGCGGCTGGCAGGCTGGGCAAGGGTGCGCTCGCTAGCGGCTGCCGCGTTTGCCGGGAAGGCAGGGCTGGCTGCGGGGCTCAGCGCAGGGGAGGACAGGCTGCGGCCGGCGCGGCTACGGCGCGCACTGACAGCCTGGGCCGCCCCAACGCTCCCATTGGCCCGTGGAGCGCCAATCAGGGGCCTCGGCTCTCACTGCAAAGGGGGCGTGGCCCCAACTCCCGGGCCGCCGCCGAAACTCTGGGGCCGCGCTTGCCCGCAAGTACAAAGCGGGCGGGCTGGTGGCAGCTCTGCGGCACTGCTCCAGTCGCGCGCCACCGGAGGGCCGACACCCCCACATCCCTGGAGTCTTTTTTTGAAAAATGCCCTTTCGAATACAAACGCCCGCCTCGGGGCCCCTCGAGCACGGTCCAGGGGAAGTTCGTTTCCTTTTTCAAATTATTCTGGTCACCTTAACGGTTTGAGTCTTCCGGAGGCACGCCCGCAGCCTCGCTGCCCCCCATCTAGCTTGGACAGGGCGGTTCCTCATCTCCCGCGTTAAGAACACGCCAGCCATTTCTCCTCGCCTCTGCTTGCTCTTCCAGGCGGGTCAGGGGGCCGCCCCACAGCTTCCTTTTCAGCTTTCAAAGGCTGCACATTTCACTTAACTATTTGAAGTATTTATAGGCAAACACAATGCCCAGGGAAGCCTCCCGCCCCAAGACAGCTCTCCTTGCAACCTACCACAGACTCTGTAATTAGAGTGGCCTGAGGAAGCCTGGAGAAGCTCCACGACCCCGGCAGGCTCTGGCCAAACCTTGCTGCGTTTCATGTAGGAACCCCTCCCTGTCCGCGCCTTCAAAGCGCTAGCCCCACAGGTTCCTCGACTTTAATTCGCAGGAGTATTCCTCCCCTTCTCTCAGTTGCTTTTCGGGTTCTTCGTTGACTCAAAGTACTGATGATCCAGGCAGGTCAGATCCCTCAAGATTGACTGATGACGAACCCCCTTCCTGGTGGATCATCCTGGATTTGAATAGGGCAAGTTCGCTAACCTTACGTGGTTTCTTCTACATGCATGTAGTGAAGTAGAGGTTTGACATTTACATAATACACTATTGTTTTGACTAAATGAGATGCTGCATGACAGTCCTTTAGCGCTAGTACCTGACATCGTAGGAGATGAATAAAATTTGTGTCTCTATTATTGAATTGCTGCTGCTCCCCCCCACACACACACACTTATCATCTCTATAAGCTATTTGTCTCTTGCTTTGGGATAGAGGTTGCCTCTTTGTGCCCACTATATAGCCTGGTCTACAATGCTGATAGCATTGATTTATAATTATCCAGATGTTATTGATGGAATGTTCGAGGTCCCCCCCCAACCCCCTGCCAAATTCATATGTTAAAACTCTAAACCAAAATGTGATGGTATTAGGAAGTGGGACTTTTGGGGGGTAATAAATTCATGACTGTGGAACCTTAATGATAGAATTAATGCCCATATGAGAAAAGACAGGATGATACTGATCTTTTTCTTCCAGAAAGGATGTAGCTAGCCAGAAGGCAGCTTTTGTGAACCAGGAGAAGGACCCTTGCAAAGAATCTAACAATGTTGGCAGCCTAATCTCAGACTTCCAGCTTCCAGGCTTATGAAAAATAAATGTTTGTTGTTTACATCTTCCAGTTTATGGCATTTTTGTTATAACAGCTTGAACTGACCAAGATTCTAGACCAAAGGAAACTTCAGTTTTAAATCAAAATATGGGAAATGACCTCTTACCCTGGCCTGCTCCACCTCCCACTCAATCTTCAATCTATTCTGTATATGATGATTTTCTACTCTATTGAAATGCACACAGTCCTGTATATAAGCCTGTTGGAGTTATCCTTCCTCTCTGAAATTATATCACATGTGGTCCATGACACAAAATGGCCCTTTGCCATCCGATGCCACTTCCTGTACTGTTGTCTTAACTTGTTATTTATGCATTTATTCTCTTCTAAGTGGTTACACATCTTGAAGCTAGGCATTACATTTTAACTTTAGATTCTCTTAGTATCAAGGATAATGTGGACAGCTACCCAAATTGTTACTGAATAACTGAGTGAATGATAGCAGCAATTCTCAAGGTACAGAGTTTGCCTTTTAGATCTATGAATGTAGGACATAAAAAACATTATGCTATGTTAAACCATGAATTCTGGCTTTCACAGATGAATCAAGAATTGTAGAAGGAAATTGCTGTCTTCATCTTCTAAAGACCATGGAGATATTCCAAAGTGTTCCCAAGACTCTGATGAAGTGGTTCTCAAATGTGACCCCAGAGTAGCAGCAATGATTTCACCTGGAAACTTGTTTGAAGAACCTTGCCCTATACCTATTTAATCAAAAGCTCCCAGGGGGTGGTGCCCAACAATCCGTGTTTTAACAAATGTTTAACTCAGTGATTTTGATGCATGCTAAAGTTGCAGAACTTCTACCCTAACCAATGTATCATGCATTCAATGTACTCCAGGGCTTATTAAACCTTAGTTTGCAAAAGAATCCCTGGAAATCTTGCTAAAATAGAGATTCAGATTCAGTAGGTCTAAAATGGGGCTGAGATGCTGTTTCCCAGATAAACTCCCAGGAGATGCCCATGGGGTGGTCTGAGATAACACTGTGAATAGTAAGGTTAAACCAAAGGCAGCAAAAGTGTCTCATCTCAAGAGCCATCTGCATTTAAGTGACTTTCTGCCACTGTGGTCTGGAAAGGATTCTGGGGGTGCATCTAGATCTGCTTGGAAACAGCACCTGGTCAATTGATAATGTCTGCCATGGTACAGAAATGAAAACAGTGACATACATTCTATGCATTTGCCATTTTTGATTTTCCAGTTAAAACAGAATTCCCAGCAAGGTAATTTTTTGAGTTCTGAGACCCTCAAATATGTACAAATATGAATAACAGTACATTCTCTTTTTTGTATTAAAATACTTCTTGCTAATATTCTAGGATTTGGTAGACATTCACCTTAATCCTGTACAATTCCTATAACTAAAAGTCTGAGGATTTCTCATCTTTCTTGATTGAAGACAAGTTCATCTTGTAGTTAGTTTCCACATTTCTTTCTCTGCCTCTTCATCCCTCAATAATTTTATTTGCTCTTTCCTGGAACATTTTTATCTCTCTTTTATCTTCCCTATAAACCTTCATACTATTTATTTAAAGCAAAATAACTTATCATGCTAACCAGACAAGGGGAAAAAGAGCAAATAAGAGGCAAATAAGATAATTATAAGATTCCTCCTTAAACAAGATCTCAAATTATAAAAATGGCCTATAAATGTACTCCTTCCACATGGATGCTGGGTTAAAATGAAAGAAGTAATTTAAAATCAACATGTTTGGCGAGCATTGAAAGCTAAAGAAGTCACTGGTTCAGAGAACTACAAGCTGTTCTGGGAAGTATACTATCCAGTTTTTTTAAAAACCTTATTTTATATTACATGCATTATGGACAAAGA